>CABFOW010009898.1:0-12212 GCA_902141385.1 Timema californicum
GATTTATATTATAAATAAAATGGCTACTCTCAATATTTTGGCAAGATGACTTTAAGGGTTCCATTCTGACATGTAAATTCACTTTTTTTTTATTATATCTCCCAAACTATTTGAGATATGTAATTATCTATCATTGTAAATATGTAGGTGTAGGTCTATTTATAATAGGAATATTTTATTTGAAACACATTTTTATAAAACCAATAATTTTCAAGCTAAATGCGTATACATATATATATATATATATATACACTTTTTGAACACTAGTGTAAAAATAAACTAACCCGAGAGGTTGATGGATATCGACGTTTCACGACCCCCCACCCCGAACCCTAAAAAGTATTTTTTGCAATGTCATCTGTCTGTGTGTCTGTTTAACCTTAAAACTAAGAGTAGTTTAATAAAGGTAGAAAATACAAAAATCGATGTTTTCAAAATAGGTTCTAACGGGTTTGATTAAAATTCTTACCTAGGTGTTGATTAAGATTATAAACAAAATTGCTACTTTATTTTTCCTAAGACATTATTTTTTAGGGTACTTTACTAACGTGAAAATTTCCTTATCACCGCAACTATTTGAGATACTAGATAACTTATAATTGCAAAATAGTTGTACGGTTAAAAATAAAAAAAACTCTTATTTTAAATATATCTTTATGAAACCAACAATTTCTCAGAAATTGGCAAATACATTAATACAATTTTGTGAGCTTTAGTTGTACAGAAATACTACTTACGTCTTATTAGCTAAATGCCATAGAGTAAGTAGATAAATAAGTCACTCAAAAAATGTATATACTTTTCCTTTAACCTCTTAGGGGAAATGTTTGAACAGCAATAATCCATCTGTATCATTTTAGAATCAATACTCTATTCTTACCTTTTTTTTGGTCTAAATTTATAAATGAGGAAATTAATAGTAATGCGATAACTATAAAATGTGCAACCTCTAATAAAATGTCGAAAATTTTAATCGGAAGTCGAAATTTTGATATGAAGTATTGACCCTTTTGGACCCATTATATATAACTTTTTTTGTTGGTATCAAATATTCTATTGAGGTCGTTAATTCTTTAAAAAGAAAATAATAAGATTTAAATCTGGGAGTAAAAAAAAAAGTTTAACGTCAGTATAACATAATTTTTAGTCTGGTTTGCTAATGTATATTATTTTGTTTCACATATATTATGAGTTGTGAGTAAATCTCTCAATTATTAAACAATGGAGCGAGAAAGTCCTTGCGGAGCTTCGTGCCATTTATTTATTAAGTAACCAAACAGCCAACAATTAGGTGGATATCTTGCACCAAAGTTTGAAGTGGGACTAAACATGTTTAATCCGTAGGACTCACTGCAATGGCCCACCCAGAAATTTACGTTGGGGCAAGGGGGCGAGGTGATACAAATTATTGAAGATGTTATTTCCAAACTTGTTTGGATTGAAAATTTTAGGGGTAATTTTTATGTGGATAGTGTTTAACCTTTAGAGTATCAAATTGTAAAGATGATCTTAAAATATAACCTATGCCTTCAACATTTATTCAGTGCTCTATCTTGTTAGTACTTACTATACTTTAAGCTAAATGAAATTATGTGTGATCTTGAAAAATAAAGGGATGAAGGACTAACTACCCGCTTACCCTCTGCCTGGGTAAGTCTGGATCTCAGACAATAATATCATAACTTGGTTGCTTACAGAATGAAGAGAAATTATCTCAAGAAAGAACTAATGGCATTGTTCCAATGGTGATGCGAGCCTCGAAGAAAAGACAAAATACTGATAGTCTACAGCCTTCACAATGGAAACGGAAACGTTGAATGGTTCTAAGATACAAGAACCATCGATAGTTTCAGACCATATTGTATACACATATTTTTATTGTTAGTCATATTTAATGTAAACGCTTATCTTCCATGGTAAGAGCCTCACTTTGATCTGGTGCACTTTGTTAGTAATAAAAAATGTATATCATCAAATATTTTACAATATAATATTGATACAAAATATCCAACATAAATACCATAAAACACGAATCTACCATTTTATTTCAAATGCATTGAATTCAAATGGCTAGGCCTAAGTTTTGTTTACTGTTATTATTGTTAACCTTAGACTTCATGTGTAGGCTTTTCTAAACTTATAATTCACTGATGCTATTTATAAAAAAAATGTCATAAATACAACCCTTACATACATTTTATAGATCACTAAATTGAATATGTATATATATATATATTTAATATGTATATATATAATTAAATTTAATATATATATTGAGCTTTACATTATATATATATATATAATAATATATTTAATGCTCACTGTGGTTTATGTGTAGTTCTAGTGTCGCTCTTTAATATAAAACTAGGGCGTGTGTGATTTCCTGAACCTGGATAATAAGTGCTGTAATATATAAGTTATCTATCCAGGCACTCCCTCTGTATTATAAATTTATTCTTCTATACCAAATATATTAGCTTACCATAAAAGTATTAATGTGATGGTCTTCTCTCTCAAGATATATATTATTCTTGATTAAACAAGACTTTCCAGTAGGTGTGAGGGAAAGATGGAGCCAACCAGGCAGTTTACCCACAACCGCCCAAATATCTCAATTTACAGCACCAAGAATCGCCCAGGCACAACACACGTGTATTAAAGACAATGTGTTGTTATTTAGTTTTAATTATTTTATGGGCTCAATCCTTTTTAACAAAGGTAAGAATAATGCAGCTTAATATCGGAAGAAGATTTTTTTCCGTATATGTTCTTTGTTTATCATGTTTGGTAGCAATCTTACCGTGACGGAATATACTATGACCATATCTTATAAGCTACAACATAGTGAAACAAACGAAACAAAAGAAAGGTACACTTCTTTTCCCTTGAAATGTAACAGTTTTACATTTGATGGTTTATTCTATAGTGTAGCTAATAAATAATATGTGGATACATTTACTGCAAATGGTCAAGGTAAGACTGTTACTTTTCAGGGTAAGTGGAGCTCACAAGTTTTATTTTAAAATATAATTTCAATCAATAAAACAAAATCAAGAAAATACATTATTTACAAACATTTTGTAGGAAAGAAACTCACCAAATTGTTGTTCCAAGATACCTTGAATACTTTGTAATTGGTACGGCCTTGTAGTTGGCATATTTGAAATAATTTGTTATAAAACATAATATAATGAAAGTATGCATCAGGATTTCATTGAATTGAATTGATCTTTAATTGTCTCTTCAAACACTCAAAGGCACCCAGAGGCAGTAGGTGAGACAGTTTGCCTCAGATCCCCACTTCTAAGATCCTCCAAAATGTTTAACATTTATTTTATAAATTAGCAAGTATTGATGGTTTTTACAATATATGTTCAAGAATAAATTAAAAGACTTGTGAATACTTTACCCAAATTAGACACCTTAGTTCAGTCGGTAGCGTGTCTGTCTACTGAGTTGAGGGTCCCGGGTTCGATTTCAGGCATGGCCGAAAATGTATCATTGTTGAAATGTGGGTTTCACTTATATAGCGATAATTAATGGCCAGGGACTAGATAGTGTGTGTGTCCTAGTCCTAAGTTAGACTATAAGGTAAATGAAGCTATGACAGGCCTAGTAGGCCGGTATTGGGAAAAGAATTGAAGAAAAACTGACCCAGACCATAGGCTGAAAACAACAATGGATGTATGTAAATATTTTACCTCCAAAGAAATGTATTGTTTAATTAAATCTGCCTTAAGACAAAAATTAAGGCTCGGGACACACATCTGTTTTTTAAACGTGTGGTGACGCAGCAGCACCAGAATAACGGTCTGGGGTATAATAAATTAGACGTTGCGATACTGCACGACCATCTTGTGTGCCTTTCGCGCCGCCGCAACGGTACTGTACACGCAACTTCGGTCTCTCAGTACATTGTTGTAAGTTGATCAGTGCACACATCCGATTTTTTGCCGTAAAACGTGAAATGGTGGGATCAGATTTTGAACAGTTGGATATAGAACAATTTATTGGTGAAGTGAGAAACTATCCTGAGATATGGAATGCCACTGCAGAGGAGTACCGTGACCGAACCAATAAGAGAAGTACATGGATTCATGTTTGTCGGATGTTTTGTGAAGGATTTAACGAGAAATACGACAGGGATAAAAAAAAATGGTTGTAAGTACTTTTTCATATCAAGAGAAAGTAATGTAATAATGAAAAAATCATTTTCGAGAGTTTGATGAGTCCTTACGTTCTATGTAGACCCGAACCCCAGAAAAATGGCTTCAACAATTCTATGTGTCCCCATGTCTGTCTGTCTAATCCAGGATGTTGGATTGAATTTATTCAAACTTGATATGTTGATTTTATAGAGTGATACGTATGGACATTTTTACTTTTTATTTGGCCCTAGCCCTCAAATTAAGGGTAGTCTAATGATGAATGATTTTTACAATTCAACATTTTTAGAAAATGGCTCCACCTATTTTGTTTAAATTGTACATATCAATATAGTGTGGTATAACAAATAACAATGTATAGTTGTTTTTGGGTAGATGCTCGATTATGGGTAGTTAACAGAGGACTGATTTTTCAAAAACTTGGAATATTTAAAAAAATGGGTAATAGTAATTTGGATACAAATCGGCAGCTTGGTAATGCTTGACATGACAAATAACACCTTATATTATATTTTGGAGTCAAAACACGTTTATGATGACTGTTATTTTAAAATATATCGATAATTTTTTCAAAATTAGCTGTAACTATTTTGTTTGAAATTAGTTTTGGGGAACTATTCCACATGATAAATAATAATCTATGTTTATTTTTTTGAATAAAGTAATTTAAGAATAGCTTACTTACGACAACTTATGGAAAAATAGAAAATTTCTCTAAGTTTATCTTAAATTTTGAGTTCATAATGGTTATTAGGAATAGTGTTTCATGATAAATAATAATAACTTTCTATTTTTATAAATTTCAAATAATGTTAGGGTAGTCACCAAAAATCTATATTTTAAATTTGTAAAACATATTTTAACAATTTGTTTATATATATAATATTTATAGTGATTAATATAATGATGCATTTGTTTTTATGAGGAAACTTCTTTAAAGTTAGTTTACTCAAAATCAATTTTTTTTATATAATTGCTTTGAAGCTGTGATACACACAATTATATACAGATTTTACGATTTGTTGTACCATTATTATATTTATTGTTCAATATGGTACAGTGGTTACAGTTCAAGTCCTTGGTAGAATACGTTAAGTCTATAGTTTGAACCGTAAAAGACCTTAAATAGAATTTGTTTGCCAAGGGATGCTGCCAAAATCAGAAACAAAATAATCAGCCAACCTGTTTCTTGCTTGCTTTGACTGAATATGTGGTCTTGAGGGTCCAGGACCCCTATTCCCAAGATCTCTCGTTTTGAACTCGAATCTAGCCTTCTAGAACGCTTCACAAACGTTGAGAAAACATTTTTGTATTCCTGAACTAAAATTTTTCGTACTCGAGATGAGTGGTCGCGAAAACAATCATTCAAATTAGCTTTAAGTTGTATAAACTAATTTCTCATACAATGGACTAGTTTCCGGTGAGATCAAACAATCCCAGCACAGGATAAATACTACTTATTTTACAATGTTGACAATATTTATCTCTGTGATACATAGCTAGTTTTATTGCTATTGTAAATACATTTATTAGAATACTTTTATTTTGTCATAAATAAATGTTACTTCTGAGCAAAAACGTATTCTTCTGGAATTTATTGAAAGTCTTTCTTAAAAGCGGGATAAACTAAAAATGTTGTTTTATTACAACACATTTGTAATATTATTAAGAAAAATAATAAGCATAGCAAACTTTGTAAAAACAAATTACGCAGACATTCAAGATTGTTCCTCCATCACGTCTTCTAATGTGTCAATTAAATAACCTGCACTACGCATATTCAATCTAAATAGCTCGACAAATGTTTTCTCACTAATGGCCAATGCATCATATATATATATAATGTTTATGGTGATTAATATGATGATGCATTTGTTTTTATGAGGAAACTTCTTTAAAGTTAGTTTACTCAAAATCATTTTTTTTATATATAATTGCTTTGAAGCTGTGATACACACAATTATATAAAGATTTTACGATTTGTTGTACCATTATTATATTTGTTGTTCAATATGGTACAGTGGTTACAGTTCAAGTCCTTGGTAGAATGCGTTAAGTCTATAGTTTGAACCGTAAAAGACCTTAAATATAGTTTGTTTGCCAAGGGATGCTGCCAAAATCAGAAACAAAATAATCAGCTAACCTGTTTCTTGCTTGCGTTGACTGAATATGTGGTCTTGAGGGTCCAGGACCCCTATTCCCAAGATCTATCGTTTTGAACTCGAATCTAGCCTTCTCGAACGCTTCACAAACGCTGAGAAAACATTTTGGTATTCCTGAACTAAAATTTTTCGTACTCGAGATGAGTGGTCGCGAAAACAATCATTCAAATTAGCTTTAAGTTGTATAAACTAATTTCTCATACAATGAACTAGTTTCCGGTGAGATCAAACAATCCCAGCACACAATAAATACTACATATTTTACAATGTTGACAATATTTATCTCTGTGATACATAGCTAGTTTTCTTGTAATTTATTGTAAATACATTTATTAGAATACTTTTATTTTGTCATAAATAAATGTTACTTCTGAGCTAAAACGTATTCTTCTGGAGTTTATTCAAAGTCTTTCTTAAAAGCGGGATAAACCTATAATGTTGTTTTATTACAACACTTTAGTAATATTATTAAGACAGATAATAAGCATAACAAACTTTGTAAAAACAGATTACGCAGTCGTTCAAGATTGTTCCCCCATCACGTCTTCTAATGTGTCAATTAAATAACCTGCACTACGCATATTATATCTAAATAGCTTGACAAATGTTTTATCACTAATGGCCAATGCATCATTTCTATCGTTAAAGACTCGAAATGGCATATTTAATTCAATCTTACGTTCTTCTAATTCTTGGATTGCAAACAAATATAATATCTGCGCCATATTTATTCACCAATATTGCTAAATCCACCAAAAGTTTATATTTAGTGTAAGTAGACCCCCTCGAGAATTTACGAAATAGATCAGTTCGAATTGTTTGTGTCTCGAATGGTCTCAAATGATTAAGGAATACCAAATGTGAAATTCGAAAATAAAAAATCCTTGAGATGCTCAAATGCACACTCGGGAATACGGGTCCTGAGGTGTCTTGTCCAGCCTCAAAAAACCCTTGTACACTCAATTCATTTTAAATTTGGATCCCATCTAGATCTTACAAAATTGTGGAGAGCACAACATGTCTTTATTAAAACTATGGCAAAATACAAGTTTATATTTGTAGCTTTTTTTTGGAAAATTTACATTTATTTGAAAGTATGCCAAATGTACTTTCTACATTTCTGCTAGCCCGAGACAATATATAGTTAAAAATCCTTTTTCTGTCTGACTAAACTTTTATGCTGTAAGGCCTCATTAAATCTTGGGAAAGGGCAAACGCTTCATCACCAATATACGTGTAGGACATATTTGGACCTACAGTTCCTAGGAGAGGCTGGCCTTTCGGAACATTCAGTTCATTTTTCTCGAGTTTCTTATATAAATCATTTCTTTCAAATATTATGCTGTCATTGTCTTTTCCAAAAACATCAACGTCAAATATAAATAAATTTGTAATTCACGTCAGAAATTGCTAGCAACCCAACAGAAAAAAATTATTATAGTTGTGAAAGAGAGACCCACTCATCTTTGGTTTTCTAATTCTCACATGTTTGCTATTAATGGTGCCTAATCAACAGAGAAGATTGCAAACTTTTTTTAAACCATTCATCAATTTAAGTCCACCGTTCTTCTGTCAGTTTAGGAAAGGATTCTTCTTTTAAAGTTTCTCAAATAGCTTTACAAACTCTTTTCAAGATTCTGCAAATTGTTGAGTGCCCAGTTCTGTAATTCAGGTTCAGATCGAGCTGATCGCATCTACTACCCAATAATCTGTAATAAAGGGAGAAAACATGACATGTTCATGTATAAAACTGAAAGGTACTTTATCTGTTTGTTTTTCTTTTTAAGGCAACAAATTAATCAAGAAGTGGAGAAATATAATGGAGAATTTTATCAAAAGGCTTAGGACGAACAAGAGGATCAAGAACAATCGTAGTAAAATATTCCACACACCAGAAGAGGATCAGAGAACATTCAACCTCCTCGCTATGACCACAATTCAAGGAAACTCAAACGTTATGTAGAGTCTTCTCTGATAGAGACTATGAAGGCCCCACTTCCTTCTTCAACTGTAAACACAGTGCCAATACCAAATACCAGATAGATCTGTGAGTGGTTTTACAGAAGATCAGAAGATGGAATTTCGTTGGGAAGTACTAAATATTATTAAGTGGATGAGAATGTTTCAGAAAAATACTTCACAAATTAATCTACCTCAACAGAATGGCTACACTGGATATTCACCAAACATAAATCCATATAAGCCACCTCCAAATGTGCCATATCTTTCAACGCTTCACTATTCAAATTATTTACCTCAAACTCCATCTCACCTATCTTCTACAAGAAAAACAGTACCCCGAACACGTCCTTATTCTGCTCCAATGACCCAGGCACCCAGCCCTGGTATGAATTTACAACCCGTATTTCCATCTACCACATCTACCGAGATCCATCCATATCCTGATCAAGACTGCCTCAGCATATTCGAGGATGATCAATAAATTAAATAATATTTCTGTAATTCATATTCTCTTTATAGCTAGTTTACATTTTGATAAATACTTTGTGCCAAGCGTAAGTATTCTATAATCTAATCACTTTAAGTTTCTTATTGATTCATACATAAACAATAGTTACAGGTTAGAAGTAATTAGGAAAATATAGAGTAAAAAAGATTATAAAATGGATTTGCTCTATAGTTACAACTAACATTTCCACTGGAGGTATGGCGAGTCTCATCCAAGTATTTTGGGACTTAATCTTGTCAACCATTCTTCCAGCAAGCTCATCAAATGATCGAACGATCATTCGGAAGTAGTTTGTCTGTATTTTCTCTTAAATCCGCAAAAGATGTAACAAATTGCCACTAATGAGTCTTGAGTCAGTAAACGGATGAATCCAATATCGCCTTTTTTTCTTCAAAACATACATTTTATATACCAGATAAGAAAAAATCACACGTTTTCTCCGATATACATCTATTTCTGATGGCGGCAAAAGACGTACCGTGCGTCATTTCACCATATCGTGTGTATTGGTTTTTCAGCACCGTAACGGCACCGCACGTCTAAAAAAACGGATGTGTGCACTGGGCCTAAATTTTGGAACGTTGTACTACCATAGTCAAATGTTATTTAAAAAAGCATGCATTTTGTTCCACAGCTATAGTCTAGCTGGAAAACTCACTGGATTGTTATTGAAATACTATATATTTAAATGGGGAATCCTGTATTAATTTGCCACCCCGTGATTGGTAGGCAACAACGTAAGTCTTGCATGAGCAATCACTGATTACTAGTAATTATAGAAATTGATTTTAGCATTGATTAGCGCGCATGCGTTACTCTAATGGGGTACTCAGTTGCACAAGCGAGGAGTAACCATTTAGATATTGCTACCAGTTATCTTCACAGTAAAATAGCTCCCTTTCTCCACATTTATTAAACTTAAATATATATATTTTTTAAAAACTGCTTAGTATGCGTTTGTAAATCTAAACACAGACAAACAGAGATTCCTTCAAACAAAATAATAATAAAGAGGGAAAACTATTTATTAATCAAGAAATGAAAAATTGCCAGTAACATTCTTACCATAGAGAGGAACTGTTAGTTACTGTAGGAGAAATTACTTTAGAGCTATTCCCTACCCTGGACACAAAGTGATACTAAGGCTGATTTAGTTTAATTGTTTACATGTAGTAGTTCCGGAGTTCTTTAATATTCGTTATGAATAAAGTAGCATTTGAAAAGGACTATTTCTCTTCATTTAAAAAGTTTAGCTTTAAATGCTTTAAAAATGCTCATGATGCAAGGCCCAAATTTTGATGACATGATTATTTTATTATTCATCTCATACAATGTTCCTAAGCACATAATTATACTCTGTCCATGATCCTCTCTTTATAGAAATATGTATTTTATAGGTTATTTTCTGTCTTTTTTTTGTTGCCATTTATGAATATTATGTCATATTTTCATGGTGTGCATCATTTTTGATGATTTTTAGCAGAGCTGTCTAATCCTGATTTTTAATAATTTTTAAATAATTTTTGGTATTGATAAGTCATTATAAGGCATTCATGTTGAATAAGTGTATTATTAAATACTATCGATGTTTTATAAATTCATACATGTTGTAACACCCAATTGTCGGAATGAGATTACATTGTAGGCAATGGAATTATTATTCTCTTTCCTTAAATGGCTGTAAAATATACATTTTTGGTGAGCCACTGCAACTATGCTGTAGACGGTTGTTCGGGAAGGGGGTAGCTACTATTTCTGAAGCAGATATTTGTAAATCACTGTTATGTTTAGCAGAATGCAACAGTTTGGTTGTTAAATACATTTATATTTGTTGTATTGGGTAAAGTGTGTTTGATTTAGCTATGCCCATCTATTAAGCTTTTTGGCTCAAATTAATAGGTCATTTTTTAAAAATCTGAAGTTATTTTTAGAACCTTTAGGTAATTTTACATGGGTAGTTTTAACAACTGCACATTTGGAAATGCTTTTATCACTGATAATTGACACTAGCGCATCCCAGTGTTGATGAACTCAACCTGACTCAAAGAGCGCAGCGAGACTTCCGTAAGGCGGAGGATCTGTTGTATCATTGTCTGTGCACAAGGCTGGGGATTTGTTGTATCATCGTCTGTACACGAGGCTGAGTAGACCTCGTTCCAGCCCCAACGTCCAGTGCTCCGGTATTTGGCCGCCTCAAGGATACCAAAAATTTAATTATTTTAAGGAATTATACCATTTACTAGAATTAGTCAGGAAAGATAATGGAATTTCAAATTTTGAAAACCCCTTACTGATGTTCATATGGACTAATGAGCTAAACTCAACCGCTTTGTTGGCCGCATGGTATAAGGGGCTAATCTTGTAGTAGATTAGACTAACGAAGACTGGGAAGTCAAGGTTAGAATCTCGGTTGGGTGTACTGAGGGTGGCTTTCCAAAATGGTTTTCCACTCCCCTACACGCTAATACAGGTACACTTCCTATAAATATAGCCTTCTCATCAGTATAACCATAAGCGTAGTTGATACATAAGTGTATAATCCGAACAAGTATTAAAATGCAGTGTTAAAAATAAAGTCACTCACATTGCACAAGGTCGTCGTTAATGAAAGGGCCTGGGATTTGAACCAGGATGACTAAACTGGTTTTGGCTCTCCTCTTGTGTTTGATTACTGTTTTTTTATCATCCTCTATTCACGTTAATACAATAACAGGTGGACTTATTATAACTAACCTTCCTCATTCTTACAACGGTAACATTTCAATCCTGGCCTGTAAGTCCTTTTATAGTTCTTATTTACCTTTTTATTTTTCAAAACTACTTTTTCAATCTTATTTCTTTATTTTCTTACCTACAATTTTCCAAATTAAGTTCAATTATACATAACTAATCCTGAGTTTCTTTACTACTCTTTTCAATATTTTCGTTTGTACTATATTATTTTTTATTATTCTTCTTTATTTACATATTAATTTATTTACTATAATTGTCAAATTTTTCATTAATTTGTTTTCGCATTTCCTTGCATTCTTGACTACTTTTTTCACTATTATTCCAGTTTTCCTGTATTTCTTTCATAAAATGCATTAAAACTTCAAACCGGTATATTTACAAGGCTTATTTGGGCCTAGTTTACACCTCTACTTCCTCAGTGGTTTACAAATTGGGACGACTGCCTTCAATAACAGTGTTATCTACACTTGGATTTGATTGTTCTAAATCTAATTCATTATCATCATCTATAATGTTCTGAGTGTATTGATAACATAGTGTAACATTACGATGTATAATGTTCCAATGGGACCACGCCCACTACGGACGTTAATGGATGCATCGCATCAATTCATACTACCCGCCCCAATAAAATCAATTAAACTTAGGATCCCTACAATAGTATTGTTCGCTGTTGTAGTT
>CABFOW010009899.1:0-12212 GCA_902141385.1 Timema californicum
CCAACTAACTACTAGCAGTAAGATACAGTTACAGGGAGTATGCTATAGAGATAGCCAACATAACACAAACTTTGCAGAGTTGTCAATACAACCATATCAATAATTATCTACAGATATTACAAAAACATTAACCTTTCCAAAGTAAAGTTATATCATGATTTTACATACCTTTACTTTAAATATCTCGACTATAAATATTAAATTTTACACAAAATGAAAGTACCTTCAAGTACTACAATACATATTTTAACTACAAACACTACGTTAAAACATACACGATAGTTTAACATTTCAAAACTAATGCAAACTCACGCGGGACTACTTGAATCGGCATCGTTCAACTACAAAACAAAGTCTAACAATGATACTAAGTTAATGAACATAAGAAGTTTGCCAAATTTACGTTACACAAAATATTTAATAGTAAATAAATGAATTTAAATGTACAACAAAAGCTAAAATAATAATGAAAGTTCAGATAATTAAGATACATGATTTTAAATATATTTCAATTAACATTACGTTAATTTAGACCAGCAAACATTGAGAAATTACTAACACTTTAAAGAAACAATCCCTTAGTGGTGACATGAAACTGAAGTTACATTTAGATAGAAAATCGCATTTAAATATATCCCACATCTAATAAGCAAATATAAGCCTATCTCGAATATAACAAAATTAAATTAAATAGTTAGAGTTCCATAATTTAAACAAAAAAGATTAACAGAGTATTTTAACTTTCCTTTACTGTGTCCAGAATTTTAGAAGTCGTATTCTGACGATATAAAATAATAACCACAGTCCATCCATCATGGCGTCGATTTCAATAGTCTAACATTTAATAACTATAACGGAGGTCCATCCTCGCCGGTGCCGAATTCAATAGTCTAACATTTAATAAATATAACGGAGGTCCATCCTTGCTGGTGCCAAGTTCAAAAGTCGAACAATATCTTCCCAACATCCATATTATATAGTGCGTAGGTATTATGGTAGGGATAGTCCATTCTAAGCCGGGTGACGTCGCATTTTGGGAAGATCATGCTGTCTCCCGCACGTAGGCCATCTTGCTTGTAGGTCGCTGATTGGTCATCCCGCTTCGTGTAGACGCTTCTCTGGTTTGTTGACAAAACATCTTTTTGACGGCTTGGCTACTGACATCAGAGAACAGGCGATTGTTGCTCCAACCCGCCCACAGAGGGCAGCCATGTTCGCGTCTTCTTTTCGCCAGGTGTGCAGGAAAAACGCCCATCAGATGCATTTACGTCAGCCAGGTCGGGACATCAAGTGTTGATACATCAAGGCAAGGTTGCCCCGTTCCTCGATTTAGGACGTTTTGAAGTCAGCCAGGTTACTAGGCTGTGTAAGCCAGTTTATCCAGAGGGTACGTATATGAACAATAAGTGACATGGAACTACAATAATGAAGAATACTATTGTAGACGATTTGGATTAATGTCGACGTTTCTTGGAGTGGGTAGTATGAATCGGACGATAGTCTATGCAGCATCAGGTTGGGTGGGGCTATGATTGTACAATACAACCCTTGTATTGTTACAGAGTATATTCCAGTTATTAAAATGCTACCGTGTTTTTTTAAAAAGCGGTATCGTAACAATATCTTCTAGTGAGAATGAAACGCCCATTTGGCGGTTGCCGTAATTTTTAAAGACTTCCAGCTCGTCTCTAAGTGTTGAAGTAAGTTCCGTTTTCCTTCTATTTTAGAATAATATCCCCATCACATTTACCTTTCTCTAAACCTAGCTTTTAAATGAAAGGAACTTTATTCAAGGGCTCCCCTACGTATTTCCATGTAAACCACGTTTACGAAGCTACAAGGTCTCCCCATAGAGAAGATGGGAGCTTGGATCACACCCCTTCCTTCCTTAATATGACCTTGAACAGTGATTTATGGATGTGTGCCTTCCACGCTATCAGCTCTCTTATCTCTAGCAGCCTTCCTTCCGTACAGGATCACAATGAAATGCAACGAGGATCTTGCATGTGGTCAGAACGTTACTTAAGGCTGGTTCACGCAGAACGCTAAGGTATGCAATGTTGTCCTAAGGTTTTGTCAGTTTGGTTTCACACTCATTGCTAAGCTATGTTATGGTTTCTCTTTATCTTCCTGAATTCACTGTGGTTTCTTGCTGGTCTGCTCCAGCGAAGTTAAGTTATGGAGTTCTCCAAAATGTCTTGTTTGAGCTCAGATGATAATACTGAGGAAGGAGCTGCTGCTATTAGCAACTGTTTTGAAAGATGAAGAAAATGTAGGGTGTGCAGGTTTTAATTGTTCAATCAACAGTTCCATTTTAATATATAAACACTTATTAATTATGAAACTTAAATATAATATTATTTAAATATACGTGAAACTAACTGAAAACAAAACTTCAACACGTAGCTCAAGCCGCGTTGTGCGCATGCGCAACACAAGATGGCTCAAGATGGAAGATGGAAACTTGTCCGGCCAGCAATCGGGAAAAACAAAGCGTGGCGTAGCAAGGCTTATCTTAGCTAAATGAATTATATAGCAACGCTGTTTTATTAGTTAATTACGGCTAAGCCACATCTGTTCATCATAGCTTCGCTTGGTTTAGCTTCCAGTGTGAGCCAGCCCACTGTGACGTTCATAGAAAGACCCTCATTTGGAAAGTGGACACTCATCTTGCCACACTGACGGGAATACAAAATGTCGCAGTGGTAGTATTAATATTCTTCGTTCGTTTAGTTAATAATGTAGCTATAAACTTTACCAGTAATTCATAATTAAGTATTATTGTTAGCTTGTGCTAAATTAATAGATGAACTTTTAAATTAATAATTCAAATAAAATACAATTATAGAAGTGACCAGGAAAAAGCGCACATGAAAACTCCCCACAGAAAAAACCCCACGGTCATAAATACTCACAGGAAAAAAAGCTCACACGGAAAAATGTGCACAAGGATAAATGCCCACACGATAAATGCCCACCCGAAAAATTGCTCACACGAAAAATACTCACATGAAAAAATGCCCACATGAAAAGTGCCCACACGAAAAATGCTCATACAAAAAATGCCCACATGAAAAATTGCTCACGCTAAAAATACTCACGTGGAAAAGTGCCCACACGAAAAATGCTCACATGAAAAATGCCCACATGAAAAATTGCTCACACGAAAAATACTCACATGGAAAAATGCCCACACGAAAATAAATATAAGTCAAGGTTAATTTTTAACGGAATGCAAGTTTTACTGGGGTTTTGCATGACTAACTTTTTAGTTTCCACTTGTAAAGTGCGCGTTTGATTTATTCCTGTGCGTTCACTTTTTTGTCTCTTTTTGTTGATTTAAAGTATTTTTTTGGAATTTTTAGTGTAATTTTATGGATAATTTTTTGACACATTTTAGGTAATCAAAATCCTGTCCCTGGTACAATAAAATAACCAATGTTTACAACAAGTGCTTAGGGCTCAAAGTACAAAAATATATCAAAATAGAGTTATGTTTAATGGCTATTATACATTTAAGTTGGTTCTACATGCTGGTATAGTTTAATAAGTAGGCTACATATTACTTCAAATAAAATAAAATAAAGAATATTACGCTACAAGTTTTAAACTGTAATTCAACATTTTAATATGAAGTGTTGGCCCTTGGGGACCCAATATCAATATTTTTACTTTACCGCTACCTTACAGGCAGAGCAAGTATTGTGATCGCCAAAAAAAATCTAACTCAAGATTTTGATAGATGTCGACGTTTCACGATCCTCCGAAACTGAAATGTTGTTTTCGCAATGCCGTCTGTCTGTCTGTCTGTCTGTACTCTGGGCTAGAGCCTAAATTATTTTACCGATTGGGCTAAAACTTGGTATCTAGGGTTTACATACGGTTAACCCAAGGAAATTTTAGAATTGGATAGCCAACCCTAAAATTAGGGGTAGTTTCCTTAAGGGCGTAAAGAGAAAAAATTGTTGTTTTTTTTAAAATCAAAATTGGCTTAAACGACTTTGATTAAATTTATATTTCATATATTGTCAAATATATCAATATAATTTTGTGAGCTTTAGTTCAAACGCAATAATTGTCTAATGCCATAGAGGAAGCAAATAAGTAAGTCTCTCAAGAAGTTAGGGTAAGTTTTGTACAGCAGAGGGGTGAATCCAGGATTTTCGTGAGGGTGGGAGGGACGCGGGTGCTCTTATTGGGATCGAGTCAGGGGGTGGGGGCTTCAAGAAATTCGACATAAAAATACTTCAAACTTTGAGAGGAAGTATTTGAGTAATTTTTCAGTGAAACGCTAAAGTTGAAAATAATACTCTAATAAAGGGTGTAACACGAAATTTGCGATTAGTATTGAAATTTATTAAAAGCGAATAATAAGAACATATTTAGTAATTATTAAGAGGGAAATAAGTTTAAGATTATAACAATTAAAACGTTATGTGTGTGGTATTATTCAAAGATTTTTATTAAAGCACTTTATTTAAAAATATATAATTTTAAAGATCTTTATTTATTATTAATAATTGAAATAGTAATAATAAAAATTATTAAAATAAATTTAAACACAAACAATGTTTGTGCAACAAGATGAGATGCACACAACTTAGAATTTGGGTGGTTTCATTAATGCTCATTTTCCCCATTTTAATAATTAATGTGATTGTTTTAAATATTCATAATAATTTGCGTATATTAATCATTTAATAATATTACCAATAACATTTAAAAAAATTAAATCTGGTTAGTGAGATAGTATTACGTGTCATTAAAACTAGTAGTGACTTTAACATTGATTTGATTTCTTGAAGGGGGGCGCGCGCCCCCCACGCTCCACTCCTGGATCCTCCTTACAGCAATGATTTATTTCTCTCATTTTAGACTCAATAGTCAATAATTACCTATTTCATAGGTCAACATTTATAAAAGAGAAATTTAATAGCAATGCAATAACCTTAATATGTGCATCCTCTAATAAAATGTCGAATATTTTAACCAGAAGTAAATATTTTTATACGAAGTGTTGACCCTTGGAGACCCAATATCGATATTTTTATTGGTCCAGATGTACAAATAAAGACGTTAATTCTTTAGAAATGAAATTATAAAATTTAAAACCGTGAGTCATAAAAGTGTTTTTAATTATGGCACAATTTGTTCTCTGGTTCGCTAGTGTATATTATATTAGGAATTTTTTAGTAAATATCTACCTTTTTAAACACTAGAGCAAGAAAGTCCGTGCGGAGTTCCGTACTATTTATTTTTGTAGTGACATACATACCACAGGTACCAGTTTGGAACAAAATCGTTAGAGCCGCTTTCTAAATATTTTGAATTTTCTATAGTTATTCATCAGTATATCGCCTTTTTACTATTTTTTACCCTAAAATCAAATATAAGGTATCTCACTTATTTGGGAGGTCAATAATAGTCTATATATCAATTTCAATCAAAATCGTTAAAGCCATTTTCGAAATTTCAATTCTAAAAAAGTACTCATCACCCTTAATTTGAGAGCTCGGATGAAAATGAAAAAAAATTCCGGAGGTATAAACTTATAAAAATTAAATATCAAGTTTGAGCACATACATATACAGACAGACAAGGAGACTGACAGAATTGTAAAATGCAGTTTTTTCCTTGTTTACAGTTGTTATTTCGATTTAGATTTTTTCACGATTACAATATTTTCTCTTTAGATGAGAAAGTAAATATGAATGGGGGCATTTGTATCTATGGACATTTTTCCGTGTGTGCACTTTTAGTGTGAGCTTTTTTCGGTGAGCATTTTTCGTTTGAACATTTTTCATGTGGGCATTTATGGCTGTGGGTTTTTTACTGTTTGGAGTATTCATTTGTGCTTATTTCACTTGCACGTTTTTTCTAGAATCATTTATAAAAACATCTATTTTATTTTATTTTATTCGTTTAATCAATGGCCTTAGACCTTCCCGGAAAAAGCTACATCATATATGATGAAAACTCCATTGCAATGAGTTAGCGAGCGGTTCCACAAGTCTTAGGCAACATACATACAAAGATATAGACGGTATCTTTGTTTGATAAGGAGTAGAAAAGAGACAGTAGTAGAAATAAATATCTTTGTCTAAAAATGTTGTAATAAAGTGGTTTTTGTTAAATATTTTGCTTAGATATTCATAGTTCCAAAAATATAGCAACTTTTTTCAAAATACACATTGAGTATTTAATTATAATATAAAAAAATAATTTTATTAAAGGAATTTTAATTGTGTTGCTAACATGAACTATTCACCAAACCAGGATGAAAGTAATGGCCGTGTGAATGTGTGTCGAATATTTTGTAGTAGCAAATATACTGGCCATTTCGCATCATTGTCTCAGTAGAAGCGCTAAACGGATACATATTATTTAAATATACCAGTTTATTTACAGAGTTAAGCACCAAAACACTGCCCCTGTGCATGGGGAATTGCGATATGTTGATTGCTGTAGTTTTTTTTGTCTTGTGTGTATAAAGAGCGCATGCGCGAATTAATTTTTTTGCGGGTCTCGTACTCACTGTGAGGAAGGCAATCTGTACTACACAGGTGTATGTGGAGTTGCAGACTCATCGGGCGCTTTGACATGGTGTTGTTGATGTGGCAATAGAAGGATATTTATAATTATGCGTTGATATATATTTACTAAAATGATTTATTTAGTTCAATATGAAATCTCAAACATTAAAAAAACATAGTATATATTAAATCTTTAAACTTTTAGACGATTTGATATTTAAAATATATTAAATTATGTTTGGATCGTGATAAAAAAAAATGTACTTAGCCAAACATTCATTGAATTACTTTTAGTTTCCATTCATAAATTTGGTAAATAACATTTATTTTATAAAAAATAAATAGCTCAACAAGTTAAATGAATTATTTCAAATGAAACCTAATATATTAAGTTGAAGAAATTATAAACTTTTTTCTGTGGTTAATTTAAATATCTCTACAAACTATTTAGATGAACTTAAAAATATTTATCGGAAGAAAATAATGCTTTGGACTATTTCTGTGGCAGGTTAGTTTTATTCTACCTTTCTTACGATGACTTTATTATTATTATTATTATTAGCACCGCATCTTACTACCCGTTCGGGTTATACGCACTTACGCTAATGTGTAATGGTAGGGTGATTGTGAGATGAAATGGAGGACCTACAGTTTAACGTGGAATCCGAACCACGGTGGAGGCCTGGCATTCCTCACATTCACAAGATGTCTTGTCAGAGGTGAAGGAAGGGTTTGGTAATCAGATAAATNTCTTGTCAGAGGTGAAGGCAGAGTTTGGTGATCAGATAAATCTGTGCCGGGACCGAGGATTGAACCCCGGCCGCCAGCACAGAAGTCCGACACCTTACCCCTAGACCGCCAGGTCACCGATGACTAATTGTTGGCTAACGTATTGTACTGAACAAGTAGCTTTGTCAGGATGTGTCTCATCAAGGAAATGTGACCTACAGTCCAATTTCCATAGAAATAGTGTTTTAGAAAGTACAAATATATTTTGTTGTTTTCAAAAGTTTTATTATTTTACTACAATTAGTGTTATTTTATAGTAAATGATAATGATACTTTTAAAAATGTATATCAGCAGATCATATTGATCGACGTATGAACACGTAAAATGAGATTTAGTAAGTTTATTTCTGTCAAATAAGAATCTTCCTGTGATAATTGAACTGTATCTGCCATGTGTATACACCTCGTTTACCTTGGCAAATTACACTATTCCATAGTGGAACTACATAAGGTAACCTTGCTACCTTTTGTAGTAAACGAAGGGAACAGAAACACCCCTTTAAAAAATACAAATTTGTGTACTCAACAATTATAACATTTCACAAAGAGAATTCAAACAGAAAACAATTGGTAATCTTTTACAAATTCTAATAAATCGTTCAGGTACAGTACATCTGTTTATATTTACGATATTATTTTGTTTTATATAATTTAAATATATAATATATTACTTAATTTTTACACTTAAAAACATATATCGCTTATCTCGGACTATCGAGAATACTGTATAGGTATAGTCAAATTTTCATAGGAAGAACAATTTAGACAGTGCAAACGTATTTTTTTTGCTGTAAACATTGAAAACATTTTACTATAATATGAATATTATTTTAAAGTTATTGATCATGTCTATCAAAAGATACATCTACTGATCACAAGACTTGACGTATAAAATTGTTAAAATTGTTTTGGTAACTTTTTTTAATTACTAAACATTGTTCTTCCTACCAGAATCTTACTATAGGTGTATGTTGTGATCTCCTAGCATCGAGCTCCACACGTCGGACACATGTTTAGGTTAGGTCGAGCTATGTTGGGATTATCTCACGTTTTCAATCGTACATAAAATTCTACTTGTGAACAAATACTCTCTCTTTGCTAATCAAGGCAAATAAAAAATAATCCATCACTTTTATGTTAATTATTTTATAGTGTATTATTAAATGAAGATTTTCAATCATTAATATTATTTTCCACTATTCACAAGGATTATCTATCATTTTGAGATAACGTGACCTTCCATAGCATATGCTTTAATCAAAATAAACGAATAATTTTGAATGCAGTCATAATAATTAATATAAGTCTATTACTAAACATAATCACGACCTATTGTTTTGTTATTATTGAAAATAATGGTTCTATTCGGAAAATTAAAAATTCATTGAACAATGCATTTAGTCAAGAGACCTTTTTTTTACATTACTTAGTGAATCATCTCCATTATCGTATTATTAATGTTATTCGTTTGGTATGAAATAATTTTATTTTCTGATTTAAAGTGAAAATGTGTTCGTTCTGTCTCACCCCCAGTAATTAAGAGCGTGAGTCATAAAAGGCTCAACTCAGCTCCCGGCTAGGGCTGTGGTATCGAAAAAAAAAAGTATCGATAACAATAAAAGTATCGATATTTAAATTCTAATCTGGACAAATGTTTTTTATATAATAATTATCATTTCAACTTTTGAATCATAATTGTATTTTGATATTTATATAAACAATGAAATTTATAGTGTTTTTTTTATATTTTAAAACAAATTATAAAATATGATTTTTCGCTATTCAACTTCTTTAAAAAAAACTTTCATAATGCACTTCTGGAAGGGGCTATTTTTAACTACATTCGTCGTTTATATCGAGATCGATTACTATCGATTGACCAACACTTGAAGAATGGACGTACTCTTCTGCTTCATCTGCTTAAACAACGCACATCAACTTTTCTGCTTAGTTTGCTTGGGGCACCCTTAAGATGACTGAGTTCATTGAACTCTACAAAATCTATCCACGTTAATGAGGGCAGACTACCTCTAAAACTCTGCCTTCCTCAGTTCCACTCCATTAAATAAATATAATAAAAAATAATTAGTATAACTAAAATTTGACTATACTACCCTACAGAATGTATACTAAAAAGGTAGCATTTTAAAGAAGATATACCAGCATTTTCATTTAAGAAAAACAACCCTCAGTAGACCTGACTTGTTTTCGAACCCCCTATCCCCAACATTAGCCGTCTAGTCTACTGAGAGAATGACAATTTAGACAGTGCAGCCACCGTAGCGGGTGTATAATAATGTGAACTATAGTTTTTACACACATATATACACAGCTTTATCAGAAGGGAAAAGGTAAAAGCTTAAATATACCTAGCTTTTTGAAAATAACTTATGATAGTTGAAGCTTTACTTTTCCTAACAGGCTGCTGGCACGAAGAAATAACACTATCGATGGACTCTTCAAACTTGCCTTGAGATAAATGATGTAGTTTTGCTTCTTTCCATTTCACAACAACATCTTTTTAGACTCTTACACTATTTCTTTCTGGATATCGTATTTAATACGCAAGCAATGAATAAGTCTCCTTTTTTTGGAATAAATTATTTTTGTTTTTATACAACAAAAGCGATTATTCACGGCCTATGTAAAAGAATGAGCAGTATGAATCTAAATTATACTCAAACTCAACTATACTTATAAATTATTAAGGCCGCTTCGACTGACAGGTATTCTCCAACTAAAAGCAATTGAGGGGGCAGTAGATTAGTCAAATCTAAACAAATGCCATGAGTATAAACATATCACTGTCATCAGCATGAAAATATGTGTTTTCGAATGTGTTTGGCGTTCATAGTCTCGGGCAGACACCTAGAAGCGCTTTCGAAATATTGATGAACAAAAAGTAAGTGCTAAACTTGCATTTTCAACTTCATAGATATTTGGAAGTTATTTATAAGTAGGTTTATCAAAGGTGAAAACATAAACAGTAATATTAATTTTGAACATTAGAATTTGAGTAAATATAAGATCTGTGTTACGTAAAATTTTGATGTACCCCACCCTCCCCCTATGTAACAGCATGTAGACTTTAAAGCTTACCCCTCCCTCCCCCCTCAAAGCGTTACGTGGTTTATGGACGACCTCTCGGCTGTGAATACATTCTAAAATGGTCAACAACTGCCTTTCCAACGCCGTTTTTATCCAAATATCATTTAATATTTCAACAATGTTCAGTATTTGGAGTTTCTAATAACTCCATTAATGTTTGATCAGAGATTATAGAGTATTATAAATGTGCCGTATCACAGAATTGGTTGGCACGTGATGCACGCTATTAAGTACACGTGACTCATCTGATTTGTATACGAGGCAAAGCGGTTACAACAATGTATTTTGCTCATTCTTGTCTGATTAGAACACTCCTACAACAATGATTTAGCTTAGGTTTGAGTAAAAATGAGTGTATATCTAATTCTATATTATAAATCATTGTTATGAAACTAATTTAGAATATTAATATAATATTTACTTGTGTTTTGTTTGTTTTCAGTGATCATCTTAATGACTGTTGCAATGTCAAACGAAGAATGCCAAGGTGAGTGTCTTGCTTAGAACAAAATGGTGTATTTTATCACAAGCACCGGAGCTAGGGGGGTAGAGAGGGCATGGGTGCATTGCCCCTTTCCCCCTGATCTCTTGATGGGGGAGGGGAAGGAGGTTAGGTTTTTAGGAAAAATTGTGTATTGATTTACTTCTGATCCTCACGAACAGCAACAATGAACAAGTTTGAATTAAAACATCCTTATCTTCATGACATATATATATACACACACACACACACACACGAGTCCACTCATAAGTCTCCAATAAATTGTTTTATGTAAGAGAAGGAAAAATAAGTATAGCCTATTTACAAGCGTGTCTTTAATTCTAACACTTTTCGACTCTTTGAACAATCCAATTATGCTCTATACCGATAAAATCAATTAAAGAAATGGCACGGTACAGTCATAAAAATTTGATCATAACTAGTAACAAAATTTTCGAAAAATGGTTTTCATTTTACTGTCCTCAAGTTACTTTTACTCATAAAAAAAGTAATCATCTTTATTAAAACTATTTATATGTAGATTTTAAACTAAATCGTTCAAACTATTTTTTAATAAATCTTATTTTTTTAAACTAGTTAATTGTAAACTATCCTAAAATTATTTATAACCGTAAAAATAAATATGTATTATTATTTATCAAGAAAAAAATTCCAGATAACCATTTTAAACTAAATCTTTAACGACATTTAAAAATCATAATTTTAAAATGTTTATATACTGTAAGTAAGCTAAAAGAAAAATCAACAAACTTTATTATTTATCATGTAAAATAGTATTTGGATCAAGTTTTGAATAAAATAATTTGAAATTAATATATATTTATATATGTTTTGTTTATAAAATCATTCAAAATTATTAAATGATGTTTTCAAAAAGTATGTATAATGTAAAATACCTAGCATATAACCATTTTAAAACAATTGTATGGAATTTTTTTTAATATTCAAATTAAAAATCAATCATTTATAAATTAACCTTAAGCTAATTTTTCTCCGAAAAAAAGTATATAGTTTTATTTGTCATTTCAAAAATTCTCCAGATATCCATTTTTAACAAGAGGGGGGAAGGGTGACAACATGATAGATGATTAAAAAATTAATGAACTAATGTATAAATGGAAATAATTAAATAATGTATTTATCATTGAAATAATAGTCATTAATAATGCTCTGACAATAGTTCACACGCACGACAGACTGCGATGACAGAAGTTACTCCAGTATTGCTTGAACTGGCTCTCAAGGTGTCTGCAGGTAACAACTCTAGTGTGATAATACCC
>CABFOW010009900.1:0-12212 GCA_902141385.1 Timema californicum
AATACTTCCTGCCTAAGTTGGATCAGGTCGCAGTGCCGGATTTTGATGCTGGAGCCATGGAGAACTGGGGGCTCATTACTTACAGGTGATTTATTTTTCACTGCATTCTAGGTGATTTCTAATATAACGATTGTATCAATACTGATAAAATAGTCCTAATAATATAGTAAAATGTCATCAGGGTTGAAGTAAAAAAATATGTTTGTACTTTCTAAACTGTCCTTATATATATATATATATGTGTGTGTGTGTGTGTGTATGCTAAAATTTATGAACCATTATATTGATTTTTAAAACAAACAAACAAACCTAGAATATGGCAGTAAAATGTTAATTAATTTATTCGTTAGTTTTAGTATGTTTCAAGATTACTTTTAATATTATATAAATAAATCTTGCAAATAGTTTTTACATACTATTTATGTTTAGTTTTAACACGACATACATGTTTTTAGTTTTAAGACCAGTATTACTTGTTGGGTTGTTATTTTTAGAGAACAGCTCGTACTGTACGTAGAAGGGGTGTCAAGAGCTATGGATAAGCAAAATGTGGCCACAATAATCGCCCACGAATTGGCTCACAAATGGTTCGGTAACTTGGTTAGTCCAAAGTGGTGGAAATATTTATGGTTGAACGAGGGCTTTGCCACATTCTTCGAGTACTTCACCACAGCCTCAGTAAGTATGTATTTTATAAAAAGACCACATTGGGGGTTACGTAATTTAAGGCGTCAGGCCAGCAACAGGAAACTGGACTGCCAATGGCAGCGTAGTTTGAGTTATAATCTTCGTCGCACACGCTGAGAATGAGAAGATTGTTTTACCACGGTTTTCCATCCACACTCCACGATAATATATATTATCCTAAAGCTTTTCTCCTATCTTCTATAATCAATCGATTAAACCCTTAAATTAACTCTTTGTTAAAAATTAAGAAAAAAATCACTTTATATTTTCAACTTTAATGATATATTTAACACCGCGTCTTACTACCCGTCCGGGTTATATGCTTTAATTACTAGCTACTCTAATGGATTAGGAATTGGGAAGGTTGAATTAGAGGAAGTGAACCCGCATTTGCGTGGAGGGAAAGTGGAATACCATTTAGGAAAAACCACTCCTAGTTCACCCGACAGAGATTCGAACCTCGATCTCCCCGTCCTCAACAGTCGAGCTCAATACGTTAAGCGCGTTAGCCAACTACGTCACCGAGGCGGATTTCAACTTTAAGGAACACACGAAAACATTATATGCTTTAAAACGATATATTTATCGGCACCACTCAATATTAAGTATATATCGCCAAATAGATATTACTAATTAATTAATTATATCTGATACACGGAAACGCCATGGATTTTTAATATGATTAATTTAAGTGATAGTTTTCCGATAACTGATAAACGGTTATCAATCTAGTTAAAAGTTTGTGCGGATATTTTATTTACTGGCAGCGTCTTGGCGACATTAAATAAGCATTATAATTTTTCTCGTGATTATTATAATCTTTTATAGTTTGAGTCTAAACGTTCAAAAATCATTTATCAATAAGCTACCAATTAAAAGATTTTTTCTAAAAAACAATTTACTATAATACAAACATTAAACACTCTTTCGGATGTAAACTTTGAACAGAATTACTAACTTGATTAAAAATATCTTTATAAGTTCAATCACTAGTAAACTACGTTGAAATGATTTATATATATATATATATATGTTTATAAACTTATTTAGAGTGTATAACAATACTTATATACCCATTTTGAATAAGGGCATTGAAACTGGGGCTATGCGTTTTCACGATCTTCGGGAAAACTTTCAGGAAATTGGTTGTTCCCGAGATTAGGCGAGAAAAAATAATTCCTATTGTTTTTCGGGAATAAATATAAAAATATTACATCTAAGGATCGTCCATAAATGTCACGTTTGTATTTATTTTTTATTAAAATTAGTATTAAATTAACCTAAAATTACGTCAAGTAGATGAATACCTGAAACTTCATTTTAGATAGTTTATTCATTTAAAAGACATAACAGATACATTTTATGGACAAAGAATAATCCAAATACAAACATTACAGTTTTTAGTTGTAAATTTGACATATAACAACGAAAAGAATAGCAAATGAAAGATGCGGAGAAATTTTTTCAAAAAATCCCGCCTAGCTTTTATTTTGCAACTACCTGAGCTACACAAGTGAGCACCATTAAATAATATAGCCACACTACTTAAATAATTGGTAGTAGTTTTTATCTCTGAATGCATTTTAAGAAATAAAATATATATTTAGCTTAAAATAATGGTAAAAATATTTTAAATATCAAGTTACACATGAAATACACCTTAACCACACTTATTTATAACAAGACCCATCTATTGTGTTGATTTTACATTTGGAATGGCATACATTTTTTTTTATAGTCGATAATAATAGTTGAATAAACTAACATATTTGGAATCGAACAGTGTTTTTATTGAGAGATTTATTTACTAGTATCATGCACAACGGCTCGGTTGATAAATGTTTTGGTGTTATTATGGACAAGAGTTTAACTCACTTTTACTTAACCATATTAATTTAAATATGTTTATATTTTGTTATTTATGTAGTTGATAAAATTAACACCATGAGTTTTTTATTTAGCATCTTTTCCCGTCATTCTAAAAATTTATTTATTGTGTCTTTAAAATGCTTGATTCAAAATACACATTAATAATAGATGTAATAGGCCTAGATTTTTATTTTAACTTACATCAAAAGGTTAATCAACACTTTCTAGACACAAGATTAGTTTAGCATTTATTTGAAAATCTTACAACTTAAATATAAATTCAGATATACATTTTGAGATTATTTTTTCTTTAAAAAAATTCTAAAAAGATTAGAGAATTGAAATGTATTATTCAGAACTATAACTGCATCTAAATCAGAGTTTTTTGTCCCTTTCTCCAAATCTACTAAAAATATTGTTGACATTTACTACTAAGATCAAATAAAAAAATGTATTGTAATGAATGGGAAGACTAATTTCAGAGTAAATTTATAAATCTGCAAAATATATATAAGTATAAGTAGAAAATTAAGTTTACAATTTTTTACCGTTTCCTGTCTTGTTCCCGTGGGAAATCGTCACTTCCCACCAGAAAATTTTTTGAATCAAAATGTCATTCTCGCACATGACTAATAGTAATATTTGAAAAATAAACATTATCAAAACAATACAATACCAACATTATAAAACAAATAGCAAGTGATTAAAATATCTCGTGATAGTTGAATTTTGCATTGTTGTTATAGGTTGAAACTAGTTGGAGATTGGATCATCAGTTTGTGCCTTACGCGGTTCAATCGGCTCTCTCATCAGATTCCTTACAGTCCTCTCATCCTATGACAGTGGATGTAGGCTCACCCAATGAGATATCGGCGATATTTAGCACTGTTTCTTACAGCAAAGGTTAGTACGGTCAATTAATTAAAACTGTTTCGCAATTGATATTTTTTGTATTTATTTTTCGCTAATGTAACCTTTGGTATTTTGCTCAAGCTGTTCTACAAATGATTTCAAATATTCTAAAATATAAATTATTGTATTTTATCTATTAATCTCTTAAATAGAAAACGATTATTTAACTACTGACAAGGAGGTGACCTGGTGGTCTAGGGGTAAGGTGTCGGACTTCTGTGCTGGGGGTCCGGGGTTCAATCCTCGGTCCCGGCACAGATTTATCTGATTACCAAACCCTTCCTTCCCCTCTGACAAGACATCTTGTTAATGTGGGGAATGCCAGGCCTCCACCGTGGTTCGGATTCCATGTTAAACTGTAGGTCCTCCATTTCATCTCACAATCACCCTACCATTACACATTAGCGTAGGTGCGTATAACCCGAACGGGTAGTAAGACGCGGTGCTAATAATAATAATAATAATAAGCTACTGACAAAATTGAAACATTCCCACAATTTTTATTAGTTTGTCACAACATTATGATTGGTTAAATATCTTGTACTCATCACCGGGCATTGTTAGGTTAGTCAAGTCTCGTAGATTACGGTGCGCAGGAGATGCAGTGAAAGTGGGGAGAATTTAGAGCCGTACTCATGGTATTGACTGTCAAACCCAATGGGAAGAGACCTTTGGGAAGACATAGACGCAGATGGAAAGATGACATTATAATGGACCTGAAAGAGATAGGGTGTAATGAGGTGAACTGGATAGAACTAGCTAAATATAGGGATTGATGGCGTACTTCCTTAGATAGTATATAAATAAATATTCACTAAAAAATATTTTGATATTAGTATTTTGAGATTTAGCTTTTTTTATTGAATCAATAATATGCAATATTATTTAAATTTATATAAATAATCCCATTAACATTAGGTAACCTTTATTTAAATTTATTTTAAATTTAAAAATATTTTTAAACTTTGTATTTTCATATTTTAGCTGGCTCCGTGATAAGAATGATCGAACATTGCCTGACTCCAGAAACTTTCCGCCAAGGCATCAGCCAGTATGTAGCTAATCAGTAAGTAAAGTCTAGAAATATATATACTAAACATGTTAATAGTATTAAAAATATATTTACAACAATTTTACTTAGTTTGTCATTGTTTTAGAAATCTTTTTGGTAAATTTGTAAATTTAAGACCATGGACATATTTTTATTCCACCGTGTCTTAGTACTAATTACGGTGATAGATGTGTCACCCATTTCAGGGGGTTCATGGCTTAAGGCGTCACTCTCATGTTAGATTTATCTGCTGAAGACAGAGAGATTAGGGTTAAAATCCTGGTAGGGTTAATTTTCCTAAATGTCTTTCTACTCTCCTTCCACGCAAAAGCGTGTATATTAAATCTGAAATACTTCCTTCTTTATCCCTACCACATTAGACTAATTATCATATATCCGTATAGTCAGAACATATAGTAAGTCACGGTAAAATAAAATAAATGTGCTCTGAGAGGCAACGCTAAATATAACCATTTAAAATCCATAACTAAGGAATACAGGTCTGTATTATCTGATACTACATCCATTACTGTTTCCAGCCTATGGCCTGGGTCAGTTTTTTTTATTAAAGCTATATACTCGTATTTTCCATACGCGGCTTGCTAGGATTGTCGTAGCTTCATATGCCATATCAGGCCATGTCAGGCACAACATCCAGTCCGCAGCCGTTAACTTAACAATGTGAAAACGTAAATTCATATTTTCATCAATGATAAATCTTCGGCTATGCCAGGAATCGAACCTGAGACTCTATTATCAGTAGATAGACACGCTACCGACTGAGTAAGGGTGTGATATTGTATTATATGATATATTTCCTTTAAATAATATTTAGACCCTAAATAAAAAGTAGGATATATGTTTTAACTCTAGCCTACTATACTAAATATAATTATTTTTAAAACTACAGGCATATATTGTGATAAAAAAATATTATTTTATTTTATTTTTAATCAATAGGCGTATAACCCGAATGGGTAGTAAGACGTGGTTCTAACTAACTTAAAAAAACTTAACTATCTTACATTAATCTTAA
The DNA here is from genome assembly GCA_902141385.1 of Timema californicum. Lineage (NCBI taxonomy): Eukaryota > Metazoa > Arthropoda > Insecta > Phasmatodea > Timematidae > Timema > Timema californicum. Next base: position 5,556 of record CABFOW010009900.1, read on the forward strand.
GATCAAGACAATAAAGCCAAGATCATATATCCCAAATGGGTAGTAATACGAGGTGTTAAGTATTAATAATAAAGCTAAGAGAATGTAATCGGTTTCTTGTATCTCACAGTGGGAATCAAACTGTTGAACCAGACTACTTGTTCAGAGCTCTACAGGAACAGTACGAGAACGAAGTGGAATCGCCTGGATTCGACGTCAAGACCGTTCTAGACACGTGGTCCACGCAGAAGGGCTACCCTGTCATTACCGTGACTCGTAATTATAGCCAGGGACAAACAACTGTTCGGCAGGTGAGGTGGAACACAGATCACAATTGGGAAGATTTATACACTGATATTAGTAGAAGGGGTCATTTCAAAGAACATTTTTGTGGGGAAAAAAATGCCTTAAGATTAAAATCAGTGTAAAGTTAAGTGCTCGAACTCTAGGGAAAGTAGCCTATTCTATTTTTATTTTGTACTTCACTTTGCATATATCTCTTTCTTTTTCTCTCATCAAACAATACTAAGTTTTGCTTTAAATTAATTTAAATCATTGCTGTTTACCACTAATATTAATGTTAGTGAACACTTAGATATTTGTTCATCAGTAATCGTACAGCATTAATAGCTATGGCTTGCTAACATTTCTCTTATTTGATTTCTTAAGACTAAAAGTCCTGGCTTATTTCTAACTATTATATACAGATAATAAAATACAACCCCCTCCCCCATTTTACCTTCCAGGAACGTTTCTTGCGCAACATGAGTGAGAGTCCCACAGACACCCACGACTACAAGTGGTGGGTGCCTCTGACTTACACGACTCAATCTCAACTGGACTTCAATACAACCACTGCTAAAACATGGCTGGAAGCGTCTCAAGACAGTTCTCTGGTAGACGTCAGTGCTGCTTCGAACGAGTGGATAATTTTCAATATTCAGGAAACTGGTGAGAGGACATGATAAAATAATGGGTGTGGCTTGTTGTTTATTGAACAATACTGTGTTTGATAGGGCAATAGTTGTTATTAATAAATGAATGAACAGAATCTCATGACAGTTTGCTGGTAGACGTCAGCACTGCTTTGAACGAATGGACTTTTTCAATATTCAGGAAAGTGGTAATAATGTATTTCAGAATACTATTTGTGACTCAAGGTTAATTTTTTTTACTATCTGTTTAGCTTTAGGACTTAGAATTAATCTAACTGTACAGACAGCTCTCAGGACAGTGTTATGGTACATAACTCTCTTCTTTATGGAAAAAGTCACAATTCATTTTAATATATATAATGATTGAATAAATTAAAATGCTGTAACGTTTTTCAGGTTTTTACCGAGTGAACTACGACGCTAGGAACTGGGCTCTTATCACCAACTACCTGAACAGCGAGAGTTTCACCAACATCCACGTGTTGAACAGAGCTCAGCTACTGGATGACGCCTTCAACTTGGCCAGGGCTGGAGTTTTGAACTACGGGACGGCTCTTAGTCTCACTAAATACTTGTCACGGGAGACTGATTATATTCCATGGTACTCTGCACTTACTGGCTTAAATTACCTCGACAGACGCATCAGAGGAATGTNAATTACCTCGACAGACGCATCAGAGGAATGTCTGAGTATGACCATCACACTTTCAAGGTTAGTCATTTGTTCATCGTAATTTTAATATGTTTAAAGTAGTCCAAATCTTATTATGTTTCTTAAAAGTTTTCAAATTCTAATAAGTCATTCTCCTAAATTGAATTCGAATAAACAAATGATTTGGATGACTTTTTATCTAAGCCGATATTGCTTATGTCTACTGAACTAGAGTTCCTGGCTTTGATTCGCGGCAAAGCCTAACATTTATCTAGGATGAATTTAGGGTTTCTTTCATTATGATAAAATGGAGCAGATGTATAGAATGTTGTTTTTGTTCTAAAGCTGGGTAAATTATTAAATATTGTGCTAATTTATTTTTAATGGTTATGTCAAGTATCTAAGGAAGAACTAGAGAAATCACACATATGCATTGGGCTTTTAATTTTTCCTTGGAGATTTAACCTATGTTTCTAAATTATGATTACTATAAAATATAACTTCATATTACTTTGACTAAGTCTATAGATCCAGAAGTCATGGTTTTGATTCCCGGCACTTCCAGAATTTATCTGTGAAGCAGGGAGCCTGGCACGAGGTCAAACTCAATCTCATCAGGACAAATGATTATCTACTTTAATAAATAAGTAACAGCCTCGTTCTATAAAACTGAGATTAACAGCTGGAGGGTTCATTGTGCTGATAACATTACATCCTATATTCACAAATAATTGCACTATCATCGTTAACGGTGGCGGCCGCTCTGTCGATATACTTAGATTGTAGGCTCACGCCATGGAGTAGTTCTTTAATTTATATATTGTTTAGTAATATTTTTATTATGTAATTCGTTAATTTCCTATTACTCTAATATATTAATAGTATTATTATATCAATTTAAAATCTATCTTTCAGAAATACGTATTGAGATTATTTGAAACTGTTAACGATACGTTGGGATTTGAAGAACAAGAAACAGACAGCCACACAACAAAAATAAACAGAAATCTGATTATGTCATGGCTCTGCAACTACGAGGTAAAGAGTTGTACTGATTATGCTACGAGGGAATTTGCGGCTCTGATGAACGATCCAGATAGCTACTAGTAAGTATTTTATAGGAAAATACTAAGACAACGAATTCAGAAATTGATATGATAAAAAATATTTATATCATGGAAACAATAGATTATTTAGTCATAAGGATCTATATACTGCTCTTCTCAATCTTGGAAGCTATGACTTTCGTTAATATGTCAATTATATTTGACAAAATAGAGTAGTTAATGTATTTTAAAATTTTCTGTTCAACAGTTATAAAATTCCATGGAAGAATTTCTAATATTTAACCCAAATAAATTAATTCAAATATTTACTATAGTAAAATGTAATTTACACAAATAAATATTTATTTGGACTCATACCCATAGTTTCTTGTTAGAGGTCTTCAGAAAAAATGTTTTGACTAAGTCCTTCACAATTTACTATAAATTTATAACCCTAACCCATCCAGTGTAAATTTTTTATTAGTAAAATCTTAATTAAAAATCCATAATGGTCATATATAATTTAAAATGGGGTTAATCTCTCCTCTTTGTTCTCCATTACGTAGCATCTCCCCCAACCTAAAATCCGTGGTTTACTGCAATGGTCTGCGCTTTGGAGGTGAAGAAGAATGGGATTTTCTGTGGAACCGCTATCTTAACCACAATGTCAACACTGAGCAAGTTATTATCTTGGGAGTTCTTGGTTGCACCAAGAATGAGTCTCTTGCACACAGGTGAGTTCAACAATATCAACACTGAGCAAGTCGTTATCTTGGGAGTTTTTGGCTGCAGCAAGAATGAGTTTCTTGCACATTGGTAAGTTCAACAATGTAAAAACTGAACAAGTCATTATCTTGGGAGTTCTTGGTTGCACCAAGAATGAGTCTCTTGCACATAGGTGAGTTCAACAATGTCAAACACTGAGCAAGTCGTTATCCTGGGAGCTCTTGCCTGCACCAAGAATGAGAACTTTGAACAAAGGTTAGTCTAACAATGTCAACAATGAGCAAGTAATTATATTGAGATTTCTTGACTGCACCAAAAATTAGATCCTTTCAAATAGGTGACCAACATCTGATGAAATTCTCAATAAATATTAATAATAACCTTTCATAATCTCGCTACTTAAAAGTATATAAAGCCAACTTACAACATGGGTTTGGATAAATAATGAAATAAACTTTTCTCTATCAAATTGTTTGTTTGGTTATAATTAAAAGTTACCATGTATTTTTTGCTCGGAAAGACAATTACATGATATTAAATAATACAGATAAAAGTAGTGCTAAAATGAGTTTTTGATTAGATATATAATTCCTTTAAATCAAATATATTTAAATAAAATCTTAATATAAGTTATTAAGTTATCAAAGGAGATTGAATTAAAACAAACCATTCTACGTTTGTGAAAACAAATATTTGTTAGTAAAAAGCTTACTATATTAAATTAAGACATTTGAATATTATTTTAATGTTATATATTTTATAAAATAATATATAGTTACCTAAATAGCAATTTAAATCATAATGAAACAGGATTCAATAGCGTTGATTTAAGGCAGTTTTTGTTATGATAACACTATTATATTACAATAATCATGAAATATACTATGAGTACTAAATTGATTTATTAATGAATACATTTATAGATATCTTCGTACAACTATCACTGCAGACTCTGGAGTTAGATCTCAAGATTATTATCGTATCTATCCATCCGTGTATAACAACCCATATGGAGTGGAACACGCAATTAGTTTCTTGGAGGAAAATTATCTTAACATCTATGAATAGTAAGTATGTATTATAAATGCAAACTAAAGCAAACAAAAAAAAATGTGTCAATCGTAAAGTATTTCACCACTAATCTTGAAGATTGGGCTGAAAATTTATTTAATTGTGAAAAAAGTTTATAAAACCATTTGTTTATATCATCTCAAATAAATAAGAAAATAATAGTAATAGTTTTGAATCAGAAGGTCCTTTTAAAATTATTGAAAAAATGTTATTTACAATGTATCAAAATATCAGGTTTGTTCTAGAAAAATTATGCACCAACTTCTATAAATTTATATATTGTCACATAAATTAATATTCTAATAAATTATACCATATATTTGTAATTTAACAATATTACACTTTTTTTAAGTAGGTTTATATTATGATTTAAGTAAAAAATATAATTTTCCTTATTTTAACAGTAAAATATAATACATTATTAAAAAAAATTGAGTATAATATTATTACACGGACATTTCTGAAGCCATAGCTGTCTATTTGTTTTAAAACCCAAAAATGTTTGTGTTTAAATTAATGTGTTTCAGCCATAACAATTCAACAAGTTCCATTATTAGTGTAATATCAGGCATATCTGATGTGATATCTACCCAAGAGCAAGTGGACAGGGTAAATATTATCTTAGAGACAATTACACAATTTTAAAAGCTATATCATAAGTTATTTATCTGAGGACCAAATTAAGATATTGAAAGCTCTATGTGTGCCGGATCGAAAAAGATACATTCATTATACATTTATATATAGATACATGCATACACATTTACTTGTGTATATATTGCTATGTGTATATAGGTATATATGAAGTTAATAGCCTTAATTAAACAGGACTAGATGCAAGTTGTTTATCCACTAACCCTTCCCTCCCCAAATAGGAAACGATCCTCAGCCCATCCGCTCAACATACACTTTATGAGACGTGGCTAGCAAGTGCTGAGGGACTGTACAGTGTACACCATAGTTTGGCTTTCTTAATTACGTGTTTCCAATACTGCATCCGGCAGTATATGATGTTATTTATGTAGGTATTTTATTTAAAGCATACAGGAGCATGCTAATATCAGTATTCGTCATTGGAAATTGAAAATATTGTTTTTAAATTTATCAAAACGTCTGTGGGCTATATAAACGCTTTCCGTGGGCCGTAGTTTGTAGAACCTAAGGAAGATGATTAATATTTTGGCTAATAAACATATATTACTAAACATGAATTAAATGGCCAAGCTATTGTGGTTACAGCCGCATTTATATATCATACGTATTCTTAAGATATAAAATTAACATCTAGAAATTGGAATCGAATCCGGGACCATTAGTTTAGCAGGAAATATCACTGAAAATTTCAGGAATCATCCCTTTCCTAGGCTCATTTTTTACTCATATTTTAAGGCAACGTCTATGATAGCGTGTAAATATTTAACTACATTTGAGTGATCAATTAAGGTGGGAATGTAAAGAATGCTTGAAAAAGGCAGTATTTTTTGCATTTTTATAACAAAACATCTTTTGCTTAAAATAAATCAAATATGGATTCATTACAAATATATAGATTAATTTCTTTATTTTGTGATATCAACAGTTTTTGAATATATGTTATGAACATAGTGGCATTAGATTAAAAACTTTTTAAATTAAGTCAAAAATTTATGATTAAATTCCAAGACAACCATGACAAAGATTCAAGATATATTGATACTAATATGTGAAGAAAATTAAACTCAATGTTTGTACTGAAGCAGTATTTTACTAATTTAACCGAAAAAGTTTAACTACAAAAACACTGGCCTTTCCTCACGTCCCTATATCCACACCTTAAGATTATAAACTCTCAGATAACGCAGCCATCTTCAAGGGTCTTATGCTGCCAATAGCACAATTACAGCTTTAGGGATGCGCATATGAAGTTGGATTAAATCGCCAAGCTAGTTGTTAATTATGGCTATAGCTGCAACTAAATATTATATCCTTTATATTGAAAAATGACAACTGGACAAGGTAATCGAACCCGGGATATTTGGCCTATTACGCCAATACTCTTATCACATAGATATCCAGGAGAGATCCCCTGCTCAAGGTCATTATTCACTCATATTGAGCATAATTTAATATATTCATTATTATTTCAGGTAAAAGAATTTATAGCTAACGAGCTATCACAAGAGTTTGATTCTAATGTAACTACTTCCGCCTTAAACAGCCTAAGAACAGCTGAAAACAACCTGTTATGGTTGAACACCTATGGTTCAAC
>CABFOW010009901.1:0-12209 GCA_902141385.1 Timema californicum
TGCATGTTTGTTTCTCTGTTTGCATGTTTGTTTCTCTGTTTGCATGTTTGTTTCTCTGTTTGCATGTTTGTTTCTCTGTTTGAATGTTTGTTTCTCTGTTTGCATGTTTGTTTCTCGGTTCCCATATCACTCTAGAACATCTTAACCGATCCGGCTAAAACTTTATATAAACGGTTGACATGTTCTAAACTTAGGTTTATAGTTATAGCTGTTTTATCTTTATAGCCGAGATTTTAATAACTATGCGTCAAAATGGTCAAATAGCGTTTTTTTTTAAAAAAATATTGTAATATAAGCTGTACCTGCTCTTAGGCTTCCTCCAACATCGCAATTCATTTAAAGCCTTAAGACATGGGAGTATGTAATATACGCTGTACCTGCTCTTCAGCTGCCTCCAAAATCACCATTCATTTAAAGCCTTAAGACATGGGAGTGATGTAATAATCTATTTGATTATAAATTGCATTCGGCAACCTTATTCAAATAGAACCATCGACTAGGTAACTAAAAGTTCTTTTAGTAAACAATTTAACTATATATATATTTTAAGAAAATTGGCAAAACAAATACTTATATAAAACGTCCTAAAATTAATTACATAAACTGTTAATCAGACTCTGGAAATTTTCCGTTGAGGAACGTAGAATGAACTCGGTTCTATCTAAAAGCTATTTCTAGGTCATTAATTTGTTTCTCAGAGATAACAGATTTTATAAGCGTATTCAAAATTAATTTCACTTCCTTAGAGCTTTTTATCGAGGCATTTATTTATGTCAAGTATTTTATTTCTAATTTATGAAGGAAGTTTAAATTTTGATTTTGTATTAAATTATTTAATACGCATTTATCGTAGCCTTGAATCTCCGGACAGAAGGCTGAACAGTTTAATAACTTGTCGAGATCCGTATCATTGTTAGTCGTGCACTGCACAGGTCTACATGACCGGCTGCAACCACAAAGAGAAGTCAGTAAAACTCCTGGTTATTACCGAGTTGTCGGTATTATGATGTATCTTTGCTTGACTTGTAAGTTATACGACTGGTTGTAAAAAACGCTATAACAAGGCAACTAATCTCAATGTTTTATTTGAACGTCTGTAGATCGCGTCTTTCGCTGCCACAAAACGGATATATAGTTATTTTCCGATAAGAGTGAGAGTTTTATCTCAGGCTTTCAGAGATCCTCCACTTGAGTTTCGTTTAGACACATTAGCTCAGCCCCAATCTTAAGGTCTATATTTAGAAAACAATATAAATGTTTTAGTACCACGTTTTACTACCCCTACTAATTACGCTAATGGCTTTGGGAACTAGAAAGGCTATATTTAGATTAAGTGTATCCGCATTTGCGTGGATGGAGAATGAAAAACAACTTTGGAAAGACTCCTCAGTACACACTAACGAGATTCAAACCTCGATAACCCCGTCATCGGCAGTCTAGCCTACTGTAAGAGTAGCGCCTTAGACCACACGCCCACCAAAATTTAGTTGTTTGATGGACATACATAGGCAGAATTAGGGGGAGGGGAGGAACAATTTGTAGCAGATAAAAGCTGTAAGGATAGAACTTTAAAATATTAATGTCGTAGGGGAGATTAGATTAACTAATCAACGTGGTTGTAGAAGATATTTAACCCCTTTTGACCCATTCCATCATAAACAAGACGCTATTATAACATCCATCCCCTGCATCCCCACCTATATTCCGAGCTGCGATCCACATAGGTCCTATTACTGCCTGCTCTGATGATTCATTAATATTTTAACTAATAAGTTAGGGTTGAAGATGGTAGAATGATTTAAGAGACTGTACGCCCACATTTTCATGGAAGTAGAGTGTGAAATTATTTAAGAAACAACAATCTGAGAACATCCGGCCAGAATTCGATTTCCAGCCTCTTCGTTATGTGCCAAACAAACAAAACTAAACTGACGCATTTAACGACGTGCCCACCATTGCGGATCCATACGTGATTATTTTTATAATTTAGTTGTTTGATGGACATACATAGGCAGAATTAGGGGGAGGGGAGGAACAATTTGTAGCAGATAAAAGCTGTAAGGATAAAACTTTAAAATATTAATGTCGTAGGGGAGATTAGATTAACTAATCAACGTGGTTGTAGAATATATTTAACCCCTTTTGAACCATTCCATCATAAACAAGACGCTATTATAACATCCATCCCCTGCATCCCCACCTATATTCCGTGCTGTGATCCACATAGGTCCTATTACTGCCTGCTCTGATAATTCATTAATATTTTTACTAATAAGATAGGGTTGAAGATGGTAGGATGATTTAAGAGACTGTACGCCCACATTTTCATGGAAGTGGAGTGTGAAATTATTTAAGAAACAACAATCTGAGAACATCCAGCCAGAATTCGATTTCCAGCCTCTTCGTTATGTGCCAAACAAACAAAACTAAACTGACGCATTTAACGACGTGCCTACCATTGCGGATCCATACGTGATTATTTTTATTTGGGATATTTAATTTTAAAAAATCATGAATTTAATAATATTTTAATTTTGAATTCTGTCACTGTGATATTTACAATCCATTTATTTGTGTTTTCTTATTAAAAAGATAAAGCTCACACCACCTTAATTCACAGAAACAGTTTTGTAAATGTTACCATACAAGTAAGACTTTTATTAAAAACCTACTTAAAACTAAAGTTTCCTATATAAACAAAAGTCATGCTCCCTCTTACCGGCTCTGCTCCTCTTACTAGCTATGCTCCTCTTACTAGCTATGCTTCTCTTACTAGCTATGCTCCTCTTACTAGCTATGCTTCTCTTACCAGCTCTGTTCCCTCTTACCAGCTTTGCTATTCTCTCTCTTCCCAGCTCTGCTCCTCTTACCAGCTATGCTCCTCTTACCAGCTATGCTTCTCTTACTAGCTATGCTCCTCTTACCAGCTATGCTTCTCTTACTAGCTATGCTTCTCTTACTAGCTATGCTCCTCTTACTAGCTATGCTTCTCTTACCAACTCTGCTCCCTCTTACCAGCTCTGCTCCCTTTTACCAGCTGTGCTCCCTTTTATCAGCTCTGTTCTCTCTTACCAGCTCTGTTCCTTCTTACCAGCTCTGTTCCTTCTTACCAGCTCTGTTCCCTCTTACCAGCTCTGCTACCTGTGACCAGCTCTGTTCCCCCTTACCAGCTCTGCTCCCCCTATAAACCCTGCTGTAAGTAATTATTGGGGGATGGAAGGGAATTTGAGCGAGTTTCCATATTCTTTCAGTTTTTATGGCAGTAAAACAAACCCTGTTTGTCCAACAAAGATAAGACATTGCTGCGATAGATACGTTTAGTTTAATATTTTGACTGACAATCTTACCAGTTACTGATTATTAATCACGGGCATCGTGTAATTTCAGCAAAAATGTTTGAAAATAAAAAGCCCTAGTCAAATTATGCAATGCCTATGAAAGATATTTAAAAAAACTGTTGTTATTACCATTGCATATGTATATTTTTATTTATTTTGGCAAAAAAAANATTTTGGCAAAAAAAAAAATGTTCTTGCTAAATAAACAGAAAAAATATGGATTTAAACTTGCGTTTTTTCCCCTTACATCTTAACTTAATTAACGGTCCCAAGAAGGTTTTAAAAATGATCCTGTATTCAGTATTTGAAAATAATATAAACACAGTGGCTTGGTCTCATGTGTTGCGTCAGTCTCCTGTCAGAGACACGGGAAGGGAAACGCCCCTTGACCTGGAGAATGTTTCATAGTTACCTTACACTTGTCTCTTTTTATCTCATCTGGATGACCACATGAGCTAAGATAGTCTCTGACTTAATGAATAGCCTTGCATGTTGCTAATATGAATAGCAATTATACACGCTTTCTTACATGCAACAAGTCCCGGACCCCCTACACAGTGAGATGTTGAATTTAACTATATTTTTTATTCCACGTTAAGAAGTGGAAATAATAAATATGAAACGAAAAACTATTATTTAATTAATTCTGATTAAATACTTACTGAAGGTTGTTCGCTTAGTGACAACGCATCTGATATTAGTGAAAATAGTCAAAACTGAAAGCAAAGTGTCAAAATAAAATCGTTGTTTTAAGAAAAGTAATGGTGGTTATTTGATGTAACGGATTTATTTTCAAACATGAGTAGATAATACAATGGTTTTTGACAAAGTGGTTACACATTTTAAAAATTACCCGTTTTGCAGCGTAGGCTGTGTGGAACAGAATACCACGTGTTGATTACCCATTATAATGAGTTCACAGAAATATGAGCCATTATTTAACTAGAGTAAACTATTAATTTAAATTAGTTTAAAAGTTACCGCTGTACCAGGGAATCGAACCCAGGACATTTGACTTAACGTGAGCTATCCAGGATTTATCTCTTTGTCAAGGTCATTCTTCCTTCATAGTTTAGGAAGAGTCCGGTATGGACGTGTGTGTATCATCAGCTATATGAGCGACCAATAGTATCGCGAGCTATCAATGTTTTCTAAGGAAACTGAGATAGATTATAGAAGTATAGACGATTGTTTCGTACCCTTTTATGTTTACACTTTACTGACATTTTCAGGAGTCATGTGAAATATTGAATCATGGTGTGTCAAATGTGCGTGGTAGGGCCGAGACATTTAGACAATTAGTAACTTGAAAAATAACACTTTTATTGAAAGGCAAATATTCACTAGCTAAATAAACGTGAACTGCATCCTTTTTGAAGATAATGTCACTGAGGCGAGCTCCACCGGTCGTCAGACAAACCTCCGCCCATTGTCCTCCATCACTCTCCTCAGCCCGTTGTCCTCCATCACTCTCCTCAGCACAAATATTCACTAGCTAAATAAACGTGAACTGCGTCCATTTTGAAGATAGTGTCAGTGAGGCGAGCTCCACCGGTCGTCAGACAAACCTCCGCCCATTGTCCTCCAACACTCTCCTCCGTCCGTTGTCCTCCAACACTCTCCTCCGCCCGTTGTCCTCCAACACTCTCCTCAGCCCGTTGTCCTCCATCACCCTCCTCCGCCCGTTGTCCTCCATCACTCTCCTCAGCCCGTTGTCCATCCCTCTCCTCCGCCCATTGTCCTCCATCCCTCTCCTCCGCCCGTTGTCCTCCATCACTCTCCTCAGCCTGTTGTCCATCCCTCTCCTCAGCCCGTTGTCCATCACTCTCCTTAGCCTGTTGTCCATCCCTCTCCTCAGCCCGTTGTCCTCCATCACTCTCCTCAGCCCGTTGTCCATCACTCTCCTCAGCCCATTGTCCATCCCTCTCCTTGGCATACATCGTCTAGTTGTTTCCAACCCATCCTGTATAATGTGGTTGGTATGAAGGTATTCCCAAACAATACATCACCATTTATGACACTTTATTTTTGGTTTATACCACAAAGTTAATCCAAATCCAGATTTAGGGTGCCTGGCACCTTACAAATTTGTGGTCCATCGTTCTCTGCAACTTCAGAGTCTGATACCTTCTGTGTGTAACCTATCGTAAACTCTTTAAGTTAATAATGATGGTTTAGGTTGTCTATTTTCAGACAACCTACAATTGAGTTGCTGTCAAAATTGTTTCCCAGAAAACAATGATGGGCAGTGAGGTGAGGGGTAAAAGGGAGGAATATAAAAACAGGTTTTAAGAATACCTAACCACAGGTATCTTCGGATCGTGAAAAGTTAAATGAAACCGTTTCTTGGAAATCGTAAGGTCATGGAACATTTCGGGCCGATACTTGTGTTGTAGCTCTGAATGTTGCCAAATAATAAAACAATGTTGATGGTTGGTTTCTGAGAAGACTCATAGTCAGTCTACCATAAAGCTATCATGTTTATATTGTCATTCTAGGGGACATACTCCACAGGTTGCTGCGTGCTGGGACACGAGACGCGTACGAGTTAACAAAACCCACATTATTTAAGAAAAGGTTTGATATGTTCAATATCGCTTCAAACTAAATGTAGGTGAAAAGTAAGAGCCTGTTTCTAATGAGATAAAAAGTTTAGATTTAAGTTTAAAGTTAAAAAAAAATCGATTATGCCTTACATGAATAGTTGTAGTTATGATAATAACGCAGGTTATAAAGCTAGATACAGTCTTTTCTATGAAATAAAGTCATTTTTTGATTTTAAAGGATCACAACAGACATTCTTAAGATAATTAGAGATTGTTAAAATGGTTTTATGTAAGTTATCAGATATTTTTTAAAGACACTTTAAACTAAAAATATTTTTTTTAACTAGTTAAAACATTTGCTTACATTTTGGTGAAAACAATATTTAATAATATCAAATCACTTGGTAAATTATTTGGTACTTCTAAACGTCCGCAAAGCTTTTCAGTGCTTTCCCCAAGTAACATGTGAGAGTGCAGAGAACGAAAAAAAGTTTTTTTGTCAAAATAAATCAGATACTGCTTCAGTAAAAAAGAAGAGTTTAATTTTATTCTCATGGTGATATTAACAGTTGTTGAATATCTGTCGAGAGTGTCTTTAATGTCAACCTTTTTATCTTCATTAAAAAGTTGTTTATCTAATGTCATTATGTTCATGACAGATACTCAATGACTGTTCGTATTGCCATGTGTATTTTTCTACTGGATAGATAGAATTATTATGGCAAGAAAAATGTATTTATATAAAAACTGCAAAAACACTTGAGTACCTTTTCTCGCGTCCCCTACACTCCCACCTTAAATCCCCGATGGGAGGGTCGAAGGTATGCCCTATTTATGTTATGTAGGAATGTCTCAAAGGTCCTTTTTCCTACCAAAATCCTACTATATGGTAAAATTCTGACAAAGAAAAAGACGTTTCAAACATTCATTCCTAGCATAAACAGTCTAGTTACCATTTTAAATGGTGCCTATTACACCATTTAACATTGTTTTTATACTGGTTTTAATGGATAGTGTATATTAATTAGGTCTATAATATGTCACTATTCATATTATGAAAGTTATAGAAAATAATACATAGAAATAGGGATTGAGCTACCTACATTTACTACTAAAAGCTAAGAATAAAATTACGAATCAGTGAGAAATACCTGTTGTTAGCTAAGATTTTGTGTGTTATTGCCAGATTTTAAATTTTAAATGTTTTAGCAATGTATTTGGTTAAAACATTTTTATCTACTCTATACAACTTAAAACTGTATTAATTTATTCCACAAATTGAGGACAAAATCGACGTGATACTTACACCGTATTACGGTAGCTGTACCATAACATCAGGGGTGATTCACGAGTGGTCATCTTAACTCACGCTAGGTTTCTGAATGATTAAAACTCCACCTGGGATCGAGCCAGGCTCCTGTACCTCCTAAACCACTTGGTCACGGGCGAGGGCAAGAGGAGGCCTATGAGGAGCTGTCACGTGACGAGCTATGTTCCTTTGTTCCCAGGCTAGAGACCTCTTGGACTGACTAGAGGGTTGGGAGGGGGAGGCTGGGGTAAATAAGGACTAGCAGCCGTGAGGGTGGAAGGTTTCAGGGTCAAGTAATCAGCTGTTAGCCCTCCAGCCATCTTACCTTCACAACCCTCCCCTCTCACGTGCTACACTGGTCTAAGTGCTTCTTGCACGTAGCTATGGTGGGTTTGACGAGAAAACGAGCCTGCCTTCAGAGCCCATGAGGACGTTTTCTTTAAACTGGATTTTGGTAGGAAGCCTGTTTTGGAAGCCCTTATTTCGTACCAAAATCCTAATGTATGGTAGTATTTTGATAGATTAAAAGACCTTCCAGAACGGACTTCTTACTAAAATAACGGTATAATACTTACATCGTATTTTACCTATTCTTTCTATACGCACATTTACTATAACTGAGGCTGGAATAATGAGGGTAGAATTTTAGAGGATATTCCCATTTTCTTGGAAGGAGCTTATAAAATCACTTAGGGAAAAATCCTCCTCATTACATGCAGCAGGTACTCGAGCCCTGATCTTCATGTCCCCAGCAATCAAGTATGTTGCCAAAATAACGCCATAGACCAAGCAACCACCGTTCAGGTTATAATGATATGTGAAGGCACTAAGTCCTCGCGAAAGTATATATGCTTGAAGTTTAAAAAAAATCTTTGTATACATTGTGAAGCTACTTTTAATTATTATGTTTAACAGCCTGTTTATTAAGGTGGAATGTAAGCGACTACTTGGCGTTAAGGTTAGTATTTTTGAAGTTTGTATAACATAAACTTTCCTTCGGGCACAATAAATAAAATATTTCTCTAATACGTGTGTTTAATTTTATTCGCTACAAATAGTGGTATTCCAACAGTTCCTGGATATTGATCATGGTAGTCCTGGCATTGTGATAAGAACAATATTCTCTTTCCTCTCAAAAGGTTTCTCATCAAATGCCAAAATTTCCATCATGGATATACAAGAACTGTTGAGGTTAATATGTGTACTAAACTAAATTAAATATATCTAACAGAACAATATTGTATTTATTTTGCCCAAAATATTTGTTCTAGAAGAACACACACCAAAAACACCAACCTTAAGTCAGGTTCCCTTCCATCCCAACTTAACGGCTAGCTCCAAAAGGTACAAATGAGTGAGCTGGATTGTATTACGTCTCCTCTCATTAACATAAAGAGAGGGTGAGAGAACGCACATTTGTTCCATGGTCTAATATAATGGCAGGGGAGCCCCTCAGTGTTGCAAAATGTAAACAAAGGTACAAGTGGCAACACTGTCTCCAAACGGGAAGGGATGGACACAGCCTGACACCTGCAACTGTTCATGACATTGTAGAAGAGTGGACCATATGCTTGAAGGTGTTTCGTGGTGATGATCCCAAGAGTTGGGCCATTATATACACCATGTCACACAAAAAATAACATCTTTTCATTTAGCTTATATAAGGAGAATTTGCTCTTAAACACCGATATCAAATACCAGACATTTACCACAAGGCTATCCATGCTCATCTCACGACAAAGGTGTTTATACATTTGATTATTATAAGGCAGGTCTATGATGGGTGTATATCTTGAGGTAACTCAGAACTATCAGAAAAACAGCAGCCATTACTTACGGCAGCTACCCAGCAATATCGCAACCACTTATAGATATCAAGAATGCATCTACGGCAACACATGAACAGCTACTTATTCAGATATAATAAATACGGCTATTATGACTCATACCCAGCTACTTATTCATATCAGAAACTCAGTCATAAATACTTATGGTAATTTCCCTACAACTACTTACGAGATCACTTTTAAAATCGAGAAAACAGTCCTGGTTTAAATTAGTATTTTATTTTTACATCCATGAATTGGTTGACTTGTGTATGTGCTAGAATTCACTAGCGTTATAATCCATGCTCATCTCACGACAAAGGTGTTTATACATTTGATTATTATAAGGCAGGTCTATGATGGGTGTATATCTTGAGGTACTCAGAACTATCAGAAAAACAGCAGCCATTACTTACGACAGCTACTCAGGAATATCTCAACCACTTATAGATATCAAGAATGCATCTACGGCAACACATGAACAGCTACTTATTCAGATATAATAAATACGGCTATGATGACTCATACCCAGCTACTTATTCATATCAGAAACTCAGTCATAAATACTTATGGTAATTTCCCTTCAACTACTTACGAGATCACTTTTAAAATCGAGAAAACAGTCCTGGTTTAAATTAGGATTTTATTTTTACATCCATGAATTGGTTGACTTGTGTATGTGCTAGAATTCACTAGCGTTATGATGGCGGAGGAGTGGGGACAGTCTAAACTAGGTTGATGCAGTTGTAACTCTTTTGAATTTTGAACTTTTTTTCAATAATTAAGTTTTGTACTATTTTCATGTCACACACACAAAAAAAAGCTAAATTCAAAGAGTAGTTGTTTTTTTCTTAAATAGTTTTCAACTGTGCGAGTCTTTACGAAAAATCGGGTTCAATTTCTTCTAAACTCTGCCTTAATCTGTGAAGATAAATGCGTGTAGTCCATATGGTTAATAAGACCCTAAGAATCGGATAAACCAAGCGGGTAGTAGGACGTGGTGCTTAAAAAAGAGTAAGGTGCTAAGATAAAGAAACATTTAGGGACAGCAGTGGGACGAGGTGAACGTGCAATAGCTTATGAGATTCTTAAATAATTATTATTTCCGTTTATTTGAGATATTTAACGCTCACTTTCTGAACTGATTGAACACATCAGCACGCGAGGATTTCTATGAGCGAGAGTTAAAGGACCTACCAATTTTGTTGGGAAAGGTATTTTCACAAATCTTCCAGGGTTCTTTCACATGCCCCACTTGACAGGGGACTGACGGCTTTACTTCCCCTCCAAAGGATGTTGTACTACAGATGTTTATCACTCAATAAAAGTCCATTGACCCCAGCTGGGTTTGAACCCACGAACATCTGGTCCTGAGGTGAACACTTCACCCCAAGACCACCTAGGTCAACTTTTTAAAGTAATAGCAATACATTTTAGCATTTCAAAAACAGTAGAATTAATTTGGTTTGTTTCTAGTCCGTAAATGAATGTTCTTGACAAACTTATTATAGTTAAATATATTACACCCTTCCCCCTCACTCCAACAATGACCACAAAACAAATCGTCCAAACAGTTTCTCCAAGTTAGACTACTCCTTAAATCTCCCTCCTTTATTTTACTCTGGGAAAGGGGGCAACACTAGCTGTCTCTGTTCTATACGTGTTTAAGGGGTTCATACGTGTATCAAGTATTTTAAAAACACAAAATAAAACAAACTAATGCGCCAATTCACTTGATAGCTTGTTTGTAGTTTACTTGTTAATTGGTCTCAACTAATGAGCGAAGCAAGAGGATGGTTCTCTGTCTTTCTCTCTCTCTCTCTGCACCATGTGGCAACAGGGCGCGTGCTCAGCTGGTGATGATGACCACAGGATTTTTTTTTCACCAGGCGATGTTGCCAGATTCTGTTGTTTATATTTAGCGGTTACATTATAGTATTCGTTTTTCTTATCACGCTTGAGCTTTCGTCTCCGATACCTACGATTCGACTCTCGTCTTCAAACATAATTTAATAAGATTGTTAACAATATTGGCTATAAAGCACACAGATCTAACAGAGGATATTTGGATTAGCGCCTATGACTCACGCTGGTGAGCCCGTGGTCTCAATGTCACACTTCTTTGGACTGATTTTCCGGTCCCAGTGAGGTTGGGAATCGAATCCCGACAGGGTGTCCTTAGGGTGGTTTTTAATAAATGATCTCCCACTTTTAATACACGAAAATATGGATAGATTTCCCATAAACTCTACCATCGCAGTCCTTACCACGTTATAATAATACTCACATGGGTTGTTGAGTGGTGTGAGACTTAGCCCTCAGACTGGACTGCTGATAACAACGAGATTGTGACTCGAATCCCGGCCAGGTAATTTTTTTTCCCTGAATGGTTTTCCATTTTCACTCTACGCAAACACATTCCTGTAATTATTTTATGTGCGTGTAACCCAAACAGGTAGTGAGAAGCTGCCTTCATGTTCTGAACTGATCCAAACATGATCCCCAGATGGCCAGGGGTACATTACGTAACCTCTACGTATCACACGTAGCTTAATGGATCACATTATGCCCCTATCTCATAAACTATACCATAGTGAACTAGTGCAAGGTAAGCTCGCTATATGAAGGATACATCAATCATTCCTTTAAGGCAAAGCCCATCATTGTTGTGTGTAAGAAACTTAGTGGAAATACACTCACATTAGCAAAGGGAGAGTAAGGGAAGAACATAATGATAAATCTAATTTGGAAACCCCTCTTTCCCCAATACACCTACCAAAGATTTGAACCTTGACCTCAACATAAATGAAAATCCAATCTTTACTAAAGACAGACGAACTAGATGGCGTAACCACTGGTGCAGTAGCGTGTTCTAAGAGCTTGGTACCATTTTTATTTTCTATGCATTTTCTTAAAGTTCCTACCTAACAGAACCCTATTCTAAAATAAAAAGTTTGTCAATAAGTTTGGATCAGAATAGTCTCCTTGATAAATGAGGTTTAAGCTCTTTGTATTTGCATCAGGTGGCCACATGGTCTAAGGCGTCACTCTCGCACCATACTGTATTCCTGGTGATCGGGTGGTTCGATTTCAAATCCCAGTCAAAGGGGGTGTTTTAACCTAATGGTCCCTTGTTTTCTATTGACACACATTCTGGTTAATTTCCTCTTAAATTCCTCCTTCCTTAACC
>CABFOW010009902.1:0-12203 GCA_902141385.1 Timema californicum
CACTTCCCCACCGTACTATCAGGTGTGTGTAGTTATCAACATAGTACACTAGCAGACTAGGAGCTATATACACTTCCCCACCCTACTATCTGGTGTGTGTAGTTATCAACATAGTACACTAGCAGACTAGGAGCTATATACACTTCCCCACCATACTATCAGGTAACATTTTCTTGTGGGTTGAAAATATATAATATTGTATCTATACAATTTTAAAATACCGAATATTTAAACTTTTTTAAGACTAAACAAATTTAGATAAAGTATGTTTTCTTTTAAATTGTGAATACAAATGTTTGTTATGATCATGATGATAATTGTCGAGGGAAACATACAAACTCGACAACAGTGGTCAAATGAAACATCAAGACCTGACTACGTCGCCAATAGTGGCTCCTTTGTCTAAATACTCACACTTTAGTATGTATCTGTCCTCTGGGAGCAGGACACACTCGGGAAATCTTGAGGTCCAAACCTCGACCTCATCACGGGCAGAGCCAGTCTATTGTGAGCCTGATGACATACACTTTGTAACCTCCGGAGCTTCGTTTGCACCATGATTGACTTAAAGAGTAAATTAACCCAAGTTTTGTTGAAATGTAAATCAAATGCGCTCTTGACCTGGTTACTCATAAGAACAGGAGATAAACATTCTTACAAGTTAAATTGAAAAACTTGTACAGTCTTTACCCAATCATAAATAGAGCAGTTTTTCGTGAGAACTCAAACAATTTGTGAAATGTTTGTCACCAGATGCTTTTTATCCAGATGAATAGTATAATATATATACCAAAGAGAATATTCTGTGTGTATGAGTATAATAAAAATGGGGGGCCATGTTTGGTCAACCTTGAAGAGTTGTATTATCTCATGTGACAACTGTGAAACAGGCCACTCCTGACCAAGACTGCCCCTCGACGTACTACAACCTGTCCCCTGCGCAACAGGCTGCAGGTGACCTCATTGAGGTGATGCATCGGGTTACCGTCAGTCCTGGCTGTTTCGACGATCTTGTCAAGCCGTTCATAGAGAGTCTAAGCTCGCTTCTCGTGGACAAGGAAACTGTCGAGACCTTGGCCGATATTATTGTGGAGCAGGTGAGCTCTGGGGCAAACATTGTCTTATATGGAGCATTCATTATTTGAGTGTGTCTGTCTGTTGTGTTTGTTAATGTGTGTTTCTCAACAGTCCATCACAGAACCGAATTTCCGGTATAATGGTGCAAGACTGTGCAGTTTCCTCAACAGCAAGTTTCCCGCTGGGGTTGACCCGAGTTTCCGCAAAATTCTCCTTTACAGGTCAGCACAACATTCACTTAACGGGCCCTCGAATCCTTGGAATCCTAAAGGCTATTCTAGATTAGAGACTCAAATTCTTAAATATATATATATATATATATATAATACCATAGTGGAAACAAGCAAGGTAAACTTGATATCTGCCACTACAAACAAAATGTGCATAACAATACAAATTGACAAAAATTAAACATATGACATATTTTTATTGGCAAAACTTCATAATTTTGTAATCCTGAATTTTACTTTCAAATCAAATTCAAAACAAGGTCCAAGTTTTCAAAGCTCTGTACACCCCCAGTAGACACATTAAAGGGTAATTTTAAATCCTTAGAAATGTCATTTGTTTAAAAAAAACAACTTATATGATTAAGTTTACTAAGATAATAACAAGTTTTAGTTGTTCTACATTATTTCATATTTTTTATAGCTATACAACTTAAAGAAAATAAACTAATAATTCTATGAAATGAAGTACATAAAGTCAAATATAATATTATATAAATAAAATGATAGAATCATAGGTAAATTAAAGTAAAAACACTAACATATATTTACACACACTTCAATATTTTGATGCTTTAATTGCATCTTCCTCAGGAAGTAGCAGTCAGACTGAACAGTGATGCCAACTTGGTTGGGTGCTAGCGGAAAAGTTGGGGAATGGTTTCGGAAACATACGTATACAGTTTCAGATTAATCAATAAATATCTTCCGGTTTCACCTCGGGTTCTAAATATATTAAATTAGTCAAAAATGATGTAGATTTTCACATTTCAGGGACTTTTTTTTAATGTCAAATTTTTTTCTTCCCACTAGCGCGGAAAAGTCGGAGGAATATATAAAAATCACAAGTGCAAACTTTTAGAGTAATTAATAAATATCATCCAGTTTGACTTTTGCATCTTAACCTATTCTTTGGCTCGCGTTTATAATAACAACATACATTGGCTCGGCAACCATGGTTACGCGGCAAACATTCTCGCTGTTCAACTACATTCTAAGTTCTTTGTATTGCATCGAACTGCTAGCACCATCTATCAGCTTCAATATGAAGTATTTAGACTGGCTAAAAGCTGAGTGGTTCATTGATAGATGGCATGATAGTAAGTTATGCTCTGCTCGTTGAACGCTCGTAATTCGGTTATTCATTTGTAGGGTCTAAATTGTATTCCAAAATAGTACATGTGAAAGTGTTTATTGGATTGTTAATATCCTGTTGAACTAGTAGCGTAGTTAAACGATATAATGGGAAAATGTCACAATTGTCGAGAAATGTGAAGAAGCTAAAGATAAAAGGGCACAGTAAAGGTGAAGTTTTTTGTCCGGTTTTCGGAGATCCAGCAGAATTAAGTGCTCGCGTTCTACCAACATATGAAGAAGATATTATGAAGTACTTTTTGTTGGTGAGAAATTAATTGAAAAATAATACAAAGTCGTAGGGGCGATAGCAGTTTATGTGGCTGAAAAGGTTGGAACAATTTGACAGGCCGCCTCAATTCCAACAGTTTCTAGGGAAAGAACAGTCAAAATGATTAGATCATATAGTGAAAGATACAAGCTCATTAAGAAATTTGTCGCAAAGAACAAATTACACATTTTTCTGTCTGTTTGACATTTGTTCTTGCAAGTGTGCATCTCTCAACGGATGATTAGAAAGTTACAGATTTGGAAAGACTGTTTCTTGGGGATCAGAGGACCAAGGAAAATGGTGATAGGCCCCGTTGATAGAGCAACAACATACAGGTTTGTAAAGGCACAGGAAAGTTTTAGAAAATGGAAGAAAAGTGAAAACGCAACCACAGCTGTTTCATGTGAAGATCTGAAGTTATCTCATTCTTCTGATCTTGTTGATGAGCAACCGTGTCGGGATCTTACCGATAAACCTTCACCCTCATCGCAATCGAATGTAAGTGGTAAGACCCGCCTTCCAGCCCTAGCTAGAATGGGAGTGTTCGACAGTAGCAAGTGCACTTCTTGAAGACTCAGGAGTTGTGACACGTGACGACATGTCCCATTGTTACAGACAGGTATAAGATAAAAAGGGAAAAAGAGAAATATCGCATGGAACGCCAAGTCCAAGATTTCAATTTATTTGGCACCAATAACTTGAAAGGACTGTATTCAAACTTTAACTCAGAGGAACATTGAGGGAACGCTTGAAGAACACGTGACACTAATAGAAGAACGTGGCTGCAAATATGTGGTGCACGTGTCACCAATGACCTCTTCTGCTAAAGACATCACTGAAAGTATAACGACATTTTGCAAAGAATGTCATATTGATTTCACTACACAGCTAGAACTAGGAGGTGATGGGACCCCAGTAAACACGGGAAATAAGGGTGGTGTTTTCCGCCGTAAGAAATCCTTACATTGGTTCATGTGCCAGCTTCATGGTAATGAGCTACTGCTCTGGCATCTAATACAGCACTTGGAGGGCGATACAACTGGTCCAATTGGAAAACAGCTTCGGAATTGTGAACTTTTACCTGTTGTGGACTTTAACAAAATTGAGTCCGCATTTTCTTCTGCAGACAAAACTGATCTGAGCACAGACCAGAGAAACCTGCGAGATATCTGCACTGCAGTGACAAATGGCGTGCGTCCTGAGAATTTGTCTCACGAAAATCCTGGAAATCTTTCCCATGCCCGCTAGTTGACAACTGCTAATTGAATCTTGCATGTTTATATTGGTACACAGGATTCCTCCGATGAACTACAAGCGTTGGCTGAGTTTATCATGAAGGTTTACGCACCTGCGTGGCTCAGAATCAAATCACATCCCAAATGTACAGATGGACCACGAAATCTTTTGAAAACAATCTTACAGACAATATGAAGATAGTTGTGGATCGCGTCATCCAAAGAAATAACTACTTTAATCAACCTGAAGCAATAATCCTTGCAATGCTTGCTGGCCCAGACATTATTATTATTAATAATACTTGCAGATAACATAACCAATATTATGGTTTGGATTTCCATAATTGATTTAGTAAAAAAACCCAACAGATTTGACAAAAACAAAACCACAGTTAACATTATACATTTAATTTATTAGAAAATGATAATCAAAGTAAATTTTAATAAACAACAATTTTATCAATGAAAGTATTTATCAAATCTTTTTACCAATCGTTAATTTGTGGCCGTTTTGGTAACATTAAATAAAGTATGAAATCGAACTATAGTACCACAAAGCTATATAGACAGTCATAGTAACTTTGAAGAAATAAATAAATTCACTTTTATAACTAAAATATGTCCAATGGATAAGATTTGATCAAATATCTTCTTTTTTTGTCAACCCGGAAATAATATAAAATATTTTAAAACAGGATTGGGACCCTTAAATTATATAAGTATATTAACTCAGCATCTTAAAAATAAAGTAAAAATATTTTAGATTTAATTTATTACTTGCACTACATGTGTGTAATATAATAATTGATCATTAATAAATTCATAATTATCTATTCACAGTAATTAAGATTCTGAAAAGAGGGAGACCTGCTTTATGTTACCATGTAGAACCAGTAAATGTGGGTAGCACTGCTGCCAAAATAAT
Source organism: Timema californicum (assembly GCA_902141385.1). Taxonomy (NCBI): domain Eukaryota; kingdom Metazoa; phylum Arthropoda; class Insecta; order Phasmatodea; family Timematidae; genus Timema; species Timema californicum. The sequence continues at coordinate 4,870 of CABFOW010009902.1, forward strand.
GCGTGGCGTGGGTAAAACTTAAGCAGCTTAAAAAAAAGTCCAATTTATTAATGAGACTAAACATAATTAATTAGCTACGTATGTAATGAATAATTGGTTTTATTATGAAGGGATCCAAAAACATAAATTAATTTAGTTGATCAAACTATTTGGACATCGCAAAAAGACATAACCCCTCCCCCATCACTCCTCCCCTACAGGAAAAAAATAATAATAATAATAATGGATGTAAAAAGTTTTTATGTTTAAAAATGAGGTGGCCGATTGTCTAGATAATTTTATAATAAAAGAAATTGATAAAACTAAAGAAAAAGGAAAAATCAACTACTAAGAATAAATTTGAGCCCACCTGGGGAAAGAGGAGAAATGTGGGAAGAATCCAACGCACAAAGGTGCCATCTTCTTCCTTTCTTCTGTCTTCTATAGCAGAAGTAGTCACACACATTTTAACACAAATAGAATATGTGTGTGTGACTACTTCTGCTATAGAAGACAGAAGAAAGGAAGAAGATGGCACCTTTGTGCATTGGACTCTTCACACATTTTCCCCTCTTTCCCCAGGTGGGCTCAAATTTATTCTTAGTAGTTGATTTTTCCTTTTTCTTTAGTTTTATCACTTTCCTTTATTATAAAATGGATGTAAAAAGAAAGAATGAACCTGGCGACAAAGCATTGACACACTTAACCCAAAGTCCAGGTGTCCTTCTTATATTTAAAAACAAGTTTAAAACTTAATTTATTTTGAATATCTATCTTTTATTTAATTTAAAAAAATAAAAATAATATGAATACATATTGGTTTTTTACTAACATAATTAAGATTTTTAGTGGTATATTTATTCATTCTAAGCTTTACTTGATATTAGGAGCTTTATGAAAACCCACTCTAATGATAAAACTTGAGCTGACGGAGCCCAGCATTGATACCGCATGGTACCGGATGGTACCGCATGGTACCGCATGATATGGCTCGGATTGTGCTATATTCACACAACTGTTGATATTTGTTGGAACAACACCAATAACTACGGATGATAACTGAACAAATTGCTCTGTCATATGCTGAGCTGCTGTGAGGTTAAATAGATTCATATTACACAAGGATAGTGCTTTGTTATTGACATTTTGTATCATATTGACTATCCAGGTTTCAAAACTTGCTTCTCTTGTAATCTATCACTCTAGCCAAAATGTTGCTCAGTATATTTTGATGATGTTTAAGGTGCGCAAGCGAACACGATCAAATGGTCAACTACCTCCACAACGACCCCGCTCGACTTCAAGGTCTTGGACTGTTCCTTTCTGAGCTGTACGTCCAGTTGGGGATATCCCAAGGCATTGACGAACGTATCGCCATCCTTGGTATGGCCGTGTATGACATACTTAAACAGCTGATCACCGTGCCTACATCGGACAACATCAAGTGTGTGTGTCAGGCACTCAAGGCTAGTCACATCTTTACTTCAGTTGTAGTTAGAACAATCTTTTCAATCAGGGGTACAAATATTTAGGCAATGAAACCTCTTTTGAATGATCTTGGTACTTTAAAAAAAACAGTATTTATTTGTTTCGTTGTATTTATTTTAGTGGTAGTGCTTTAAACAGTTTAGTAAAACTTGAAGTACCACTTGAACTACATTCAATAATAGTACACGGTAATTTTCAGCACAGCTGTTTAAAGGTTAGTCGTACAAAGATGAATGCTAGCGGATCACTGATCCGAGCAGAACTGACTGAACTGGGTTAACTGACTGCCTTGATTGAACTATCGTAAAACAACTTAACAGGGTTGAACTCGCGTCCCACCCGCGTGGACGGTAGAGGAAATACACTAAGTGACCTGCCCTCTATCGTCAAACACGGCGGGTTCACAGTTCAACCGCGCAGGTAATACGTAGAGTGTGACGTTTAAAAGAAACGAATATTTTGGAAATTTAATTAAACAAAGGTTCTTGAACCACTTAACTCTGCATAGCATAATAATTAAAACAAATTTATTTGAAAAAAATTTATAGCCTAAACACAATGATGATAGTTTTGAGGTATAACAAGATGTATTTATAATGGACACAATTCACACAAAATATAAAAGTCTAAAGCAAATTCTCTTAAGGTGAGAATGTCCTGGAATTTATTTACAAAGTTTGACATCTAATGCTGCTACACTCATAACAGATTCTTAATAACGGTTGAAATCACCATTTGAAGAAAATTAAACTCTCTGTTTCTACTTAAGCAATATTTTATTTAGTTTGTACAAAAAAAAGTTTTGCTATAAAACTGCAAAACACACTGACCTTTTCTCACCTTTCCTACATCCTCAAACTTAATTTAAAAATGAATAACATTTCTTTGATTATGGGGGGGGGGGAATCTATGTAAATAAATGTTATGGCACACCACAGACTTTCTTACTCTTTTACCTTAGAATGTTGCCATTTGCTTGTATCTGAGAGACTAAGAGGTACCTTCTATGTCCTTGTACACGAAAATAGTGAACACTCTGGTTCGACAAATAGACTATAGAATGTTGCTTTGTTAAATGACAAGTTAGCTCCTTCCACGCTATTGAACCACCAACAGTAACACTATGACCACACTAATATGAACACTAACAAAACAAACAAACAGCTGTTTCTTGGAGAGCCAGTAACGGCAAACAAAAAGAAGGGGATCAGGAGAGAGAAGCAGTAAGAGAGAAATATTAATAATAAATTTACAATCAAGGCTGAACATACCACCTGCCGTGAAATAACTCACTTCAACAGGAGTTACTGAGTAGGAAATGGGCAAAGCTTCACAAAAGGCCCGCTTATAAGTATCACCAACAGTACATGCAGACGCAACCCGAACAATGCCATCTCAGCCTGGTAAAACTGTTTCTATTACTCCAAAGAAGTCTATCTTGTTTAATTACAACAATAGTACCTATTCCATTATGTTTTAAGATTCTCGTTGTTGAAGCGTGTGGAGATATTCACGGTGCTATATTACCCAGTATTGCATCAAGCGTAGAGTGAGCTGTCGTCTCGAGAGTCTTCTGTAAGAGGATGTGCGAATAATAAAGTCAAGGAAAACATTGTTGGCGAATTAATGGTTTTTCTTCTTGTGTACAACTTGGATCAGATTCCAGTCTCAGAGCTTGTAAAAGCCGAGTTGACCGGTCTAGTTTAATCCTTCCCACCATGGCTGATGTTGGACAACTTCTGATGGACTTAAAACCCGAGATGCACAATCTCCAGGGTATGATATCTTGTTTTCTTGAATTAGGGCAACACCATTGCTAATGATTGTTTTCCATTTATGAGGTGACGACTGAATCCATTGAAGTGTGGCTGTAGAATCAGACCAGGCAAAGATGTCGGATATTTTTTAATCTGTCCGAATACAATTACAAAATTAATCAATCTGGCTAAAAGTAGATCGGCACAGAACTCTAGCCTTAGCAAAGCAATCTATTTTAAAGGTGCAACTTTTAACTTAACATCAAAATTAGAAGGGTAGACGGTTCTTATGTAAACAACAGCCCCGTAGCCCTTTTGTGAAGCACCAGAGAATACAAGAAGCGGGCACTCTTAACTCTGAAATGATGACAAATAACAAGGCAGAGAGAGAGAGAGAGAGAGAGCTGAGAGAGAGAGAGAGCTGAGAGAGAGCTGAGAGAGTTCTTGATGAAAGGATGTGACAGACAAAATGACTCCTTTGTACATTTAGATGGCTCCAGGTTCACATTAGAGGTGAACACATCAGTATTAGCTAGCCGTTGCATTCCCAATATTCTTATAGTGGGATCTGAAGCACAATCGAAAGTCTTTTACTTGACTAGCAATGTGCTCAACCGAAATAAACCCAAGAACTTCCAAACTGTGACTGGCCACTTTATCAATTCAAAGTTGTCAGCCCTGATTAAATCAACCAATAGCTTCCTGAGGTGTTCAAAAGCCTGTGGCGCAAGGAATGGTGCACGTTTAACTCCGATGGATACTGCGTTCAATTGGAATGTTTGTTACTCATCTAGAAGAGAGAAACACCAAACAATTTGTTGATAAAAACAATTGGAATGTTTGTAACTCATCTAGAAGAGAGAAACACCAAACATTTTGTTGATAAAAACAATTGGAAATGTTTGTAACTCATCTAGAAGGGAGAAACACCAAACAATTTGTTGATAAAAACAATTGGAATGTTTGTAACTCATCTAGAAGGGAGAAACACCAAACAATTTGTTGATAAAACAATTGGAATGTTTGTAACTCATCTAGAAGGGAGAAACACCAAACAATTATTTGATAAAAACAACTTTGTTAGGACCCAGAGCACAGGACGATCTCTGGATAGCTATTAGCTAGTCATAGGGATTTTGATTCTTATTTCAATAGTTGGCACACTGCTTAGCTCACAAAATGTAAACAGTAAGCCCTGGGTTGAAAGATCTGAGTTCTTTGGCCAATATTCGATGGTGGGTTAAAAGGGGTAGAGTAGATAGATACTTTTTGGATTATATTGTAGAATCTGCAGAAAAGAATAGAAAATGACAAAAAAGGAGACGAATGAAGGTTGCAAATCTTGCCGACACTGGCCCGAACAGGTCATTTACTACTTTGAAAGGGTGGGCAGGTGCACCCACCCATCCTTACATAGTATATAACTTGTAATTATTACTACCAAAAGCTTTTTCATTCATAATTCAAATTATAATGCTTCCTTTATTATTATTATTATTATTATTATTATTATTATTATTATTATATTACATCATATATATCCATGCTAAATTAACACAAGTGTCAACTTTACAAAAAATTGAATTCTACTACTAATAATCTAAATTGTTGCTTATTAACTATTAAAATGTTTTCAAAAAATAAATAGTATTAATATGGATGACCTGCCTCGGTGGCGTAGTTGGCTAACGCGCTAGTCGTGTTGAGCTCTACTGCTGAGGACGGGGAGATCGAGGTTCGAATCTCGGTCGGGTGAACTGGGGGTGGTTTTTCCTAAATGGTTTTCCACTCTCCCTCCACGCAAAATGCGGGTTCACTTCCTCTAATTAAACCTTCCCAATTCCTAATCTATTAGAATAATTAGTACTTAAAAGCGTATAACCCGAACGGGTAGTAAGACACGGTGCTAAATATTATTATTATTATTATTATTAATAATATGTTTAATCACAAATATAAGATATTCATTGCAGACAATTTCAAAAAATAATTGATACCAAACAACTTAAATACAAATATTGGATGACGAAAGAAACAAAATGGTATGTAGTGGGAACAAAATTCAACGAAAGAGCGAAGCGACAAAACCCAAAGTGGTGAAAGTCGAGTTGTTGCTGTTACAATAAATATAATTAGTCTATAGTCGTTTGAATTGATGCAAACCCTAACATAGGAAATGGTCGAAAGCTAACTGGACTGCCTTCATAAGGGGTTGGTTTGCCCCTCCATGACATTTGTATCTACACTAGCCCCATGACTTCTTTGGTGCTGACTGACAGATCACAGCTGACTTCTGACAGTCAACATTTAGGAATATACCTACATTTTGACCGTCAGAAGTGACAGCTGCTAAACACATGTTTTTACAGATCATTTGGCCCGGCGTAGGTATACGTAATTTGGTCTGGTAACGTTTCAAAGCTGTCAGTCAGCACCAAAGAAGCCATGGGGCTACTGTAGCGGCATCACACAACATACCTCACAGTGGTTAATCTTATTTAATTATTAATGTTTAGTAAGATTAATCAAATCCACATTTATTCTATTACAAATATATTCTCCTAGAGGTTATGTTGTGTAGTTAACAACATAGTTTAATTGTTTGTTTTGGTGATCAGTTGTCAGGTTGGGCGTTGGACAAGGACAACTCTGTTTCAATGAATGAGCTGATAGAGAACCTCAAGAAAGTGCCAGTGTACACAAATCTTAACACAAATATCGCTGCGCTCGTTGCAAGTATCCTACAGCTGAGACAGAAGAAATGGGGCGACAGCACCAACTTCTCACCGGAGGCCACCGCTCTCTCGTGGGCGCCACAGAAGGTACTAGTTCCTCTCTAGCGTTGACAGCGTCTGAAGCATGTCACAGCATGGTCAGGCAAGGGAAACTCGTTACGAGTCTGTTTCCAGCGACTCCTGGTACTCGTTGAAATGATGTTGAGTCATGGTGGTCCGAGCACACGGTGTTTTGAGCGACTGGTACTGGTCTAGTCTTGGAAGATGAGTTTAAGAAAATGTTAGAAAATTAAAGCAGTTAGGCCCCTATTACAAATATAACTGAAGTGGTTAGCTTATTTTTCTCGTATTAGGATATTATTTATTGCATGCCACTGGAATGTCTCATCAAGACGATCAGAAGTCAGTCAGTGATAAAAAACTTTAATCGATCTATTTTGCTGAAGCAAATGTCCTTAACTGATTGCTATTCATATATTTTAATTTTTCAAACAGCTGATCACAATATTTGCAAGGAAGATTTAACCTAACCTAATTTAAGAAATATTTTGCATCATTTTGTTTGCCTCCAGTTTAAAATACTAGGCATATATTTTACAATATTTTCATGAAAATATTAAAATACAAAATTTGTATTAAAATTTAGTAAGGTTATAATATTTCATACAGAAAAATGACTCTCTATGAGTAGTTGGGCAATAAAGAACCAACGTTCTTGTAATACAGGACTATATGCGCTATGTCCTTGTCTGAGTATACTTTGTGGTACATAGCTATCAACAATCCGACACCTTAAGCTCAGTTGGTAGCATGTTTATCTATTGAGTTGAGGGTCCCAGGTTCGATTCCTGTCATGCCTAAAAATCTATAGTTAGTGAAAGTCAGTGATGAATTAATGGCCCCGTCTAGGTGTTGTGTCTGTTATGAATTTAAGTTAGACAGTAAGTCATGCGCTGATCTAATCAGTTGGTTCAGAAAGGGTACGTTAAACACCTCAGCTAAATGAAAATGAAATGAAACAAGTGTCACATCCTATTGGATACAGATAATTTCAACAGTTTATAATGTATACCTATTTTATATTATATTTATTTTACTCTAAACTAAGTTTATTTTATAACTTAAAATATGCTTTCTTAAGACTCTACTTTTCAGACAGTAAACTAAAATTTTACATTTTTCCTTCATCAGGACATTATAAGATTTTTTGATTTTGCCAAATCCGAATTTAAAAATCTATAGTTGTTTTAATATCTACTATAGTTTATGGGTTGAGGTTAAATACTAAATGCTATCCATTCTGTACTCAACCAGAACATACAGTCTCTTGGCCTACCTTGATAAATGCTTACATCACAGGTTAGATTATGTTAGT
>CABFOW010009903.1:0-12200 GCA_902141385.1 Timema californicum
ACAGTGTTGTATGGAGGGACTGGTGCTACATTGTTGTTTGGAGGGACTGGTGCTACATTGTTGTATAGAGGGATTAGGGCTACATTGTTGTACGGAGGGACTAGGGCTGCATAGTTGTGTAGAGGGACTAGTGATACATTGTTGTATAGAGAGGCTGGTGCTACATTGTTGTATGGAGGGACTGGTGCTGCATTGTTGTATGGAAGGACTAGGGCTACATGGTTGTGTAGAGGGACTAGTGATTCATTGTTGTATGGAAGGACTAGGGCTACATTGTTGTATAGAGGCGCTGGTGTTACATTGTTGTTAGTTATTTAATAATGTGTCTTTCTGATACTGCATTTATACTAACTTAATCATAAACATGATGAGTTTTAATAATGTTACAACATGTTCATAAAGATTATCCGATACTTTTATAATGTTTTTTAACTACTCTCAGCTATAAAACTTTACGCTGATATTTATGCTTGCTAAGACTTGTCATTTTTTAAGTTTGAATTGTAAACAAATATTTCGTGAAGATATCAAGCTTAAACTCATGTTAGCAGGTTTCCAATGCCACACTTTGGGCAACGCTTGAAGGAAGGGTACGGGCATCTTTTGTTTGATTCGCCCTAAACCAACCAATCACCGCATTCAGCGGGGACAATCCTGTCACCTTTATTATTATTATTATTATAATAAATCCCCGAAGGCAGCCAACAGGCTGATAAGGCTAGATCTCGGTAACATAGTTTTCAGTTTGATGCACTAATTAAAATATACAATCAACGTTAACATATTTCACAACACATGTTTTAAGTACTAATAAATAGCCTTCCTAATTATGACTTTTACTTTTTATGTGATCCTATTGAAAAATGGCGAATGATTATTATTAATATAATTAATTTTTTTAAAAAACCACTTGATTTTCTGATTAATGGACATTTAGAAAAATACAAACATAAACTTTTTTCTGAAAATTGAAAAATGACACCTGGACACGGGAGTCGAACCCGGGACCTTCGGCTTAGTACGCCAATGCTCTTACCACTGAGCTATCCAGGATTCGTCCCGTGCCCATAGTCATTCTTCACTCATAGTTTAAGGCAGAGTCTAAGATGGACGTGCGGAAGTCGTCAGCTTATAAACATGTGATTATCTAAGATCACAGCGATCAGACAACGCAGCCATTAGCGACTCGGTAGTTGGCATTTTGCAGCCATTAAGACAATTATATAATTGTACAGGATTGCATATATTAATGAAACAAACAGCCGAAACTATTGTTAATGCATTTTAGTGAGGATAACACGTCTTAGATATCATATTCTGAAAATTAAAAAATGACACCTGGACACGGGAAACGAACCCGGGACCTTCGGCTTAGTACGCCAATGCTCTTACCACTGAGCTATCCAGGAATTCGTAGATGGCTAGAATATATTTTTCTCTCGTATTTTTTTTATTTGTAAGAAATTGAGGGAATAAAATTTAGGCCTATTTTTACATTAACAACTTATATCAATCTTTGATTTTGGTTTTGAATACCTTCCTGAGACGACATACCTTTATCACATTCAGCCATGGTAAAGCTTACACGATAGAGCAATACTGTAATCAGTCATGGTCCTTGTTCACGGTGAGATTTACCAGTCTTACCTTGTTTGGTTCCACTATGGTGTAGCTTATAAGATAGGGTCATAGTGTAATCAGTCAAGGTAGGACTCTACCTTGCTTGGTACTACTATGGCGTGGTTCATACTCGCCGCGAGGAGGGTGCAAGAGAATGTACATGCATCCTACCCGCCTGTGTAGCGTAGTTGGCTAACGCGCCTGTCGTGTTGAGCTCTACTACTGATGACGGGGAGATCGAGGTTCGAATCTCGGTCGGGTGAACTGGGGGGGTTCCTAAATGGTTTTCCACTCTCCCTCCACGTAAATGCGGGTTCACTTCCTCTAATTCAACCTTCCCAATTCCTAATAACATTATAGTAATTAGTACTTAAAGCGTATAACCTGAACAGGTATTAAGACGCGGTGCTAATAATAATACATGCACCCTGGCCCCCCACCCCCAGCTTATGAAAACGTGGGGAGAAGGGGGAAAATCTACAAGGAAAACAAAAAGTGTATTTTGCATAAATATTAATTAACATTTGTTAAAGAAATCCAATCTATTTTACTAAAATCAACGTTGGAACTACCCGCCCAGTTGGCCAACGCACTAGTTTTGTGTTGTGGACGGGGAGATCGAGATTCGAATCTCAGTCGGGTTAACTGGCAGTTGGTTTTTCATAAATGGGTTTCCACTTTCCCTCCACGCAAATGCTGGTTCACTTCCTCTAAAACCAACCTTCCCAATTCCTAATCCATTATTGTAATTAGTAGAGGTAGTGGTGCATATGTGCGATAGAAGTGTGAACCACGTAACATTTCTAATCAAGTAAATTACAGTTATCACAGGAAAACAAACACCCCGCACAATAAAACTACTGCATGTGGCTGTGTTGACCGGCCTTAACGCTGTGTTGCCAAACTTCGGTATTCCGGCCTGTAACTAAAGACAGCCGTGCCTAGATGCAACTGCTAAGATAGCATTAGAAAGTAAAGATTATTAAGGTAGACTGGATAGAATTATCTCAGGATATAAATAGATGCCGTACTTTATAATATAAGTGTGGCCATGAACTTTTGACTTCTAATGCCCCAAAATATAATATTTTGTCATAATTTTTACATAATTATTCTACCTTTCTCGTACAGCTAAGAAAAAAACATAACAAGACCTTAAAACCAGAAATTTAAAAATAAACCTTTGATTTGGATATATTTATTCTATCAGACCCACAAAAGATATACAATCTGCACAGAATTGACACCATAAATAAAACCTTGGACAAATAAAACAAACAAGATGTAAGCCAGTTAATTTATTTTTATTCATATTAAAAATTCATTCTAGAACCTAACTGCTAAAAAAGGTAACAAAATCCCATTCAGTACCTTCAACAATCCCACAAATAGCACTCACTAAAGAAATCACATAATATTTAAACCTGACGCCATTAATCGATTAACAAGGATATATGATCAGGCTCAAACCAGAAATTACATTTACATGCAGATTTTCAGTCTCATAGAAACAACACTGTAAAATGACGCATAGTTTAAGCTGTAGTACAGTAGCCCCATGGCTCTTTTGGTGCCGACTGACAGTCAACATTTAGGTATATACCTAAATTTTGACTGTCAGAAGCGACAGCTGCTAAACACATGTTTTTGCAGATCATCTGGTTCGGCGTAGGGATACATAATTTGGTCTGGTAACTTTTTAAAGCCATCAGCTCTCAGCTGTGAGCTGTCAGTCAGCACCAAAGAAGTCATGGGACTACTGTACATTCCTTATTTACGCATTATCCATGGGCCGAGATGGGCTCTTAAACCGTCCTAAAGGGGGCCTATTGTTAATATAAATATATTTTCCTTATTTGCACAGCGTAGAATACAACTAAAACTACTAGATTAGAAATAACATAACTTACAACATGAAATTTTATAGCTGCCAGATAAGCTTCTTCCTATTGAAATTGGACTGTATGGAATTGCATATAGCCCTGTATTTTAGTAATACATGAAAGATACACAAAAACTACATTGTGTGTTCTTAAGATGCCTTGTGCACCGTACCTTTTTCCGTACATAAAATGTACATCAAAAAGTGAAAAGAGCTTATAGAAAAAAACTATGTGATCATAATAAAAATCTGTTTAATTATGCTATCCATTACTGTTCCTATTCAGGTATATATTTTGAAATTAACTAAGTTAATAAAAAAAAGTGCATTAATAATTCTGGTTAAAAAAATGTTAGGATACAATTAATATTTCAATCAAATATAAACTAAGTAATAATTTGTATGAAATAAAGTGCATGGAGCAAAAACAATTGGTAATAAATAAATAATGATAATTTTAAAATAATATTTATGATTGGCTTGCCTGCGTTTGTAATGTTGGGGTGGATTTAGAACTCAAAAACACGTTTAGACAATGATTTGCTACAACCAAATGCCACCCTCAAAATGCATATTTCTTATTACCGAGTTTGTTAATTAATAAAATGGTAGAGCACAAATAAAAGTAAAAACACTAACACATATTTACACACACATCAATATTTCAATGCTATTATATACAACATATAATAGCATCGAAATATTGATGTGTGTGTAAATATGTGTTAGTGTTTTTTCTTTTATTTGTGCTCTAGCATTTTCCTAATATTCTATCATTTTATTAATTACCAAACTCGGTAATAAGAAATATGCATTTTGAGGGTGGCATATGGTTGTAGCAAATCATTGTCTAAATGTGTTTTTGAATTCTAAATTTACTCCAACATTACAAACGCAGGCAAGCCAATCATAAACATTATATTAAAATTGAATGTGGTATTTTTGCTCTAACTCTTAGGTTTTATTCCAATAAATGTGTTTATTCTCATCTCAAAATGAAAATGTGGTTTTATTGTCTCTAATCTCTCATAATATTAGTGCGCTATAGAATATATCTCTAAAATAAAACCCTATTTTCGCTTTATGAGGTAATCATATTATGTTTGGAAGAAGGTATAGGAAAGGTGAATGACATTTAAAAGCATATAAAAGGAAGAAATACAATAAATACAAGATCACAGTTCACACTTTACATTGCTGCTATTGGACAAAGAGGTAATTGCTGTTTCTTGTAGAAAATTGCTCCTTAGCACCCGATACCCTTTTTATGGAATGAAACCTACGTCAGGAGATTGGGCAGTAACGACCGATTTTCTACAAGACTAAGTAGGTTATTTAAGCTATTTTAGAACTCTAAAAGAAAGAATTACTTTGTATTATTAAAAACATTAAAGTTGACCTTGGTGGTCTTGGGGTAAAGTGCTCACCTATGAACCCAGTGTTCGTGGCTTCAAACCCAGCCAGTGTTGACAGATTTTTCTTGAACAATGGAAATCTGTAGTACAACTTTCTTCCGAGGAAAAGTAAAGCTGTCAGGTCTTGTGTCGATTGTGGCGTGTAAAATAACCATGGAAGGAATGTGAAAATAAATTTCCGTCAAAATCGGTAAATCCTTTCGCTCACGCTCATAGAAATTCTTGTGTGCTGATATAATCAATTGGTTTCAGAAAGTGTGCTTAAAATACCTCAAGTAAAAAAATAAAAATGATAGCCTTCAATGTTAGAGATGAGTAATTATTAAAATTTAAAAGTAAATAATTAATATTGCGTGCATCTGACACTGTGCAAATATATCCCAAGCCTACTTCAATGAAAACTAATCTCTAATTCTAAAGCTAAACCTATTTACCATACCAAATAATTTGTCAATTATTAAGAGGAAAAAATAATAACTATAAACTACAATCTTTCTTTGATAAAAGATTTAACAGATTTAATATTAGCAGAAATGTCCAATATAATAAATATACCAAATTTTTTCCCCTCATTCAGATTAAACAATTAAGAAAACTTTCTCCTTACAATAAATGGTTACGCAAGACAATTGAATTAAATATACATACTTGAATGATTAGTTTTTTTTTGATAAATATTACAAGATTAATTTGATAAAAAGCTGCATTTCTTCCGAGTTACAGTTAGCAAATTATTTACTGTAAACGTTTTTTATTTATTTTTCAAACAATAATAAATATTATTATTATTATTAGCCCGGCGACTTACTACCCGTTCGGGTTATACGCACTTACGCTAATGTGTGATGGTAGGGTGATTGTGAGATGAAATGGAGGACCTACAGTTTAACGTGGAATCCGAACCATGGTGGAGGCCTGGCATTCCCCACATTCACAAGATATCTTGTCAGAAATAATAAATAATTGTGCTCATTGGCATCCAACAAGAAATAGTAAAATTGTTATTATGAATTACCCTTGAGAACTTGCAGCAAATTCTATTGAATGAATGCATTCCACAAATATATCTGAAAATGTTGTATGAATTAAAAGGTGTTTTTTAATTAAATTTCAATCTAAAAGTATCTGTACATACAAACACTAGTTTCCTGGTAAATTATTTTACAGGTCAAGTTGTCCTTAAATTGCATATATTAACAATTTATATTAAAAATACTTTAAACAATAGATAAATATAAAAAATCTTGCAAAACATAAATTCAACTTTTATACAATAACAGAATATATTTAAAGCATAAATAAATATATTAGTCAACATAATAAGTCAAATACAAAATATTCTATGAAAACGAAAACTATTTCTTAAATATATCATATATAAAACAGTGAAATTATTTTACAGTGGCATATTGAGATTAAAACAGGCTGTCCAGGTGAAACAGCACAGAACATATATAACCAACTCTTTAGGGCGTGGGCTCATATTCTAGCCGCTGTTAGCAACGACTCAACAAAAAATGTAATCACTTACTATAGTTGGGTAAGTTCGTAAAAATGTGAATCCTAATGTAGAACTTGGTTTTCATGCCTTCCAAGTAGGGATGAGTCCTTGAATCTCTCAAATCCCTCTAATCCTCAAGAATATTCAAGATTTAAGACTCAAATCCTCTAAAAAAGCAATTTTAAAAAAAATATTCAAGTGAGATATGCTTTAGCGCTCTAATACTGCTTATTGGTGGTTCATAATCAATTATAATTTATAGGATGAACTTAACAACTAAACCCCAGACCGGTAATTTAACACTTGACTGGATGTACGAGTGTAGAATGTTAACCCTTAGTTACTATTTGTATTTTATATTATATTATTTATAACTCCTCTTTTGTTAATAGTTTTTTCAAAGATTCAAACAGGGATTAAAAGGTAAATTGGAGATTCAAATTAGTAAAATAGTGAATCAAACCCAACTCTAGTTTTAAATTCTACAAAAAATAAATAATATATTATCTCAAGATCCCTGAAAATATTTCTAAAAATAATATCCAGTAGGACAACATAAACCAAACAATTTATTGTTTATAAAAACCTTGGATAAAATCACAAATTAATATAGTCGCTTAGTACATGATTGTTTAAAATTTAAACATATAAATTGCTCATAATTACAGTATTTACTCGAATGTTTGAAAAATATATAGTACAGCACCAAATGTTTTAAAACTAAAGTTTTAAGATCAGAAAAAAAAGCTTCTTAAAAACAGTGGTTACTTATTATTATATAATAAATTACACACAAAATGAAAAAGGACGGGTAACACTAAAACTAAAATAAAGACTAAACTAAACAAGTGGATAAGCTCCACCCCAATGAAAAAGCTTAGCCCAAATGATATCCCAATGTCACAAAAATAACTCAACTATCGAAGCTCAACGTACATCATTATCACTAACATTACTTCATTTTACACCATTTTCATATATTAAATATATCCGACAATCCGATGTTATATTTGTAGGGAATTATAACTCCCACATATTAAAGTCGATTTAATTATTTAACAAAAACAGATGAATACCAGTAAGGTATGCAAAGTTGTTTTTTTCTTGAATGGTTTTCCACTCTCCCTCCACACATATAAGAATACACTTCCTCATCCCCAACTCATTAATATAATTAGTACGTGCAAAAACCCTAAGGGTATGGAACACTATGACAAAAAATATATATCCATTTTTGAGGTATCTAATTTAATGTATAATGAGCAGGAAAGGCCGATGGGAAAATATAGACAAACACAGCATGGCTTCCAGACCCTTCACAAAGAGAAGAACGAAGCACAGTTTGTGTCCAGTGGCGGCGGTGAACTATGCTCGTTTATTTGTGAATTGCATATTGCGTTTGTCTTATTCTTTCCAATTACTCTTTCAAGATCTCCTTTTACAAACAAAATTGTTTATTTACTTCACAATTACATAAATAATATACAACATTTTTACATGTTGGTGGTGCCCAGTATGGTTCCCATATTTAAATGGGTGTGCCTCAATTGGTTATCCCCGTTCTTCAGGCACATTGATGACAACGGTGCGTGTCCCACCGGCATCCGTTATGTTTACCTTCGTCTCGGCAACCGGATGTTTAGGAGGGGGCCAAGCGTCATCTATTGGCGGGACGATGAAGTTACGGGTAGCGTGCAGTACTGCGGGCTTGTACTCGTCATAAAAGGTGCTAGAGCGCGTCCTCTTCAACGGGGGCCCAGGTTCATAATCATGGTCCCAGGTGTCTACACCAGAGTCCAAGTCATCGAGAAGGTCCGACATGACACGGGAATCCTCGGGAATGAGGCTCTTGGAAAACAGGAGGCTGCGAGAACGTCCTGACAAAAAAACAACAACTTATAATTCCCATTTATTATCACCTAGTTAAAGAAGCATTTATTTAAGATGCACATAGTACCCTGATTGGGTAAAGTATAACTTGATAGTTTTGCACTAAGCTATGTTTCTCCAACCCGTGGTTCCTGTATTCGTAGGTCTGTAAGAATTGTATTCATGTCCACACAGTTCGTATCCTAAATCATCTGACCAGAACAATCAATTAGTCCAAAACTTTGCCCAGTAAAGTTCTTTAAAAGAAAATCGTCTACAGCAAGACGTGACTGCCAAGTTGATCAATATAAGAAACTAAAACAACTTTTTGGAGAAAAAGTCCAGAATATGCCTGAAATTTAGGTTAAGTACAATCACAACAACTAGATTTATAACACAAATTGTACTTATCAAAGCTATAATTAGCAACAAATCCTCTCCCTGCCATTGGTTCTTTGATTTCGATCTGCGTGCACATATCTAATCAACTGTGATTGGTAGTTTGTATAAACTAGTCTTTTAGAAAAGTTGATCCACTTCTATGGAGTACGAACCAAGATATGAAACCTGATCAGGACTCTGTATACAAAGCGATCTGGTAGTGTGGCATCGATTTCTTACAGACCATGGACTTATGGATACAGTCTTCAGATAGGGCTTTACAAAGCATTCCCATTTTATATCTTCTTTGCATATGTCTCCTATCTTACTACATATAACAGCCCAACTATCTTATTGACTAACCTAAACAACATTCCAATGGCCCGATGTTTACACACTATTCTATTGATTAGGGTATTATTAAAAAAAACAACTTATGAGGACATGTTTGGTTTATGCAAAATCACAAACACTAAGCTCATGTGGAGTACATTACAATTCTTTCTAATGGTACCTATTAAAGATAACCCAACTCTCCGGTTGAACATTGCCAGGAGGATACAAGGGCAGGGCCTACTTACCAGAAAAATGTAGGCCCCATAATTATGTCTTTTGTTGTGTTGATTGTTAACTTTGAGGCCTACAACTTTCTGGTGTGTAGCCCTTGCCCTTTTATCCTCCTTTAAAATGTTTAATTCAATATAGTCGTTTGGCAGCATTTTTACTTTATATACATAACCCAAATCTTAATATTGCTGTTCTGTTTAAATACTAGAAAATTTAGTTCCTAAGAATTGAGATCAAAGGAGTGACCTGGCAGTCCGGGGGTGAGGTGTCAGACTTCTGTGCCGGGGGTCCGGGGTTCAATCCTCGGTCCCTGCAGAGATTTATCTGATTACCAAACCCTCCCTTCACCTCTGACAAGACATCTTGTGAATGTGAGGACTGCCAGGCCTCCACCGTGGTTCGGATCCCACGTTAAACTCTAGGTCCTCCATTTCATCTCACAATCATCCTACCATTACACGTTAGCGTACGTGCAAACGAGTAGTAGGATGTGGTTATAACAATAATAATAATAATAATAATACTCAAGAGCAAAGACTCTTGGTATGGAAAATTGTGGTATCGAGATAGATTCTTTTGATACTGCTAGTAATCAAAGGTATCATCAATTAATCATATTTGACATCCTAGCACAATCCTAACCTGCAATAGGCGGCAAAGAGCTACTCTCGGAGGGCATGTTGATGTCCTGATCCGGAGACATCTCGGTGCTGGTCTGCGATTGCGTGGTGCCGTTTGGTCTCAGACTAGGCATCATGACGAGAGCCATGGAGAGCATTAGCACCATCAGACAAGTGGCCGGCTGCGCCGTCTTGGCCGTTCCCCGGGACAGTAGCGCCTGAAGCCGGCGGATCTGCGCCGTCAGGGTTTGGTTCTGTGTTTGGAGCAGTTTCATCCTCCGTACCAGGTTGATGTTGTCTTCTGTGCATTGTTTTACTCTGATCAAACAAGAAGATAACATCACTGGATGGAACTTAACGACAAAGAGATAAGGATGCAAAAAGTCTAATTTTTCAATTTGAAGCAAAGTTGAATAATATATTAATTATTCCTGAAGTCGGATCCAAATTGACTAACTGTACTGAATTAATTTTAAATAACTTAAGTCTATCATCCGTTACAATTTTAATACATATTTTTTAGGTGTGTGCTGGTAGGTATTTTCACTTTTGAGTCAAGTTTGACAGTTCACAGCGGTCTGTCTATTGAGCCAAGGGTCTCGGGTTCAATTCCCGGTATGCCTGAAAAATGTATCAATGGTGAAATAAGGGTTTACCCTTTCACACTGATGAATTAATGATTGGGGACTGGATGTTGTGTCTGTCGTAGTCTTAAGTTAGATTATAAGGCATATGAAGCTTCCACAGGCCTAGCAAGCAGGTAGTGGAAAATAGATTGTAGTTTATTTCAAGTTTCAGTAATATGGAGAAATATTTATGTTAGAAATATTTCAAGCCGAGTTTTTATAATGGATCCCTACATAGATCATAAGCACAAGTGTAGATTTTTTTTAAAGAATGGCATTTTTTTTTCAAAAAGTTCCGATCAAAAAAAAATGTGGTTATGCAAGTAAGTTTTTTTAATCGGACAAAAAAAATCGAGGGACTGTATTTGTCATTAAATATCTTTAATTTAGTTTAACTAAATGCTGAATTTAGTTGAAATCCAAGATTTCTAGTTGAATTTTTTGAGTTTTGTATAAACATTTGAGTTGAGTTAAAACAATAACTAAAACTTGACTTTTCCAGTACTTTTTGAGCATTTGCACACCACTAGTATTTTTGTTTCATTTGATAATGGCAAGATATTAGAAACTATCACCTTTGAGATATGTGAGCAAACATTTGATAGATCAGCTGTGAGAGTGGTTAGACAAAGTAAGATAAGATAAATAGCTGACACACATTGATATGAAAAGTTACTTCATCCCAAATAAAGCGCAAACAACTTTCAACGCTTAAACCGACGAGAGACGAAATACCATGAATATTCATTAAAAAAAAATCTAATCTAAAATGAAGAACAAAAGAAAGAGTCAAAGAGAAAGATTCACTTAAGAATTTATTCCAACATTAATAAAGAATTGTGAATACCAACATATCATTATTTTGGATTTGTCCGACACTTTATCTCAGTCGGTACTTTATCTCAGTCTGCCCACCGAGCTAAGGGTCCCAGGTTTGATTATCGGCATGGCTTAAAATGTATCATTAGTGAAATAAGGGTTTACCCTTTCACATCGAGAAATTAATGGTTGAGGACTGGATGTCGTGCCTGTATTAGTCCTAAGATAAATTATAAGGCATATGAAGCTATGACAGTCCTAGCATGACGGTAAAGGAAAATAAATGGCTTGAATAAAAAACTGGAAACAGTAAAATGGATGTAAATTATTTATGATCCAATAAAATGTGTTGGTCTTGAACTTAATCGATGTCTTGCGAGAGTAAAGAAAACAACACCGATAAAAGCTCCCTACCTGTCTTCCAACCCATCAATGTACTCCTTCTTCCTCTTTCGGGAATCTTGAGCAGAGATCTTGTTGCGGATCTTACGTCGTATCCTTTTCAGCTCGCGTTCCTCTTGTTTGGTGAGGGGATAGTGGGAGGGGAGTCTAACCCCTTCTTTCTGCAGCAGGCGCTTCTCTTCCGCTGAAATTATAAACATAGTCAGTCGCGAGCTACCGTTGATGCGGTGATATATCTCCACTTGCTGCCGCAATACTTGTCAAGACTGGAGGGGCCGTGACTTACGAGAGAGGGAGAGTCTGGGGTAGGAGGGAGACTGCATGACCTCCTCTTCCGTCCCCTCCTCCGAGCTACTGGCCGGGAGTGAACCCAGGTCCTCTGACTGGGCGACGAGCGGGGAGGCAGACTTCAAAAGAAGCGGTCTCATGCTTGAGCCACTGCTTGACGTGTTGATGATTCTAACGGATTAAATAACCAAACTATTATAGTTGTTAAGT
>CABFOW010009905.1:0-12192 GCA_902141385.1 Timema californicum
TTTCAAACGTTATGAAGTATTTAATTTTCCAACACCTTATCAAACGGGGACATCATAAGGAATTACTACAATACTGACAATAGCAACAGTGTTGAAACAAAGTTTTGAAACCCTCCTTTAGTAGGAGTTTAGGACCCAGCTCAAGGACAACTCTGTTCCGATTCAGGAAGGGGAAAATTTCTTTTTCCTCTTCTGAAAATATAGCCTACCTGTGAGAAATAGGATTTTAAGTTTTCAAAACGATCAATATCCTCCAAATGATCTGCGTTTTACTCTGCCCATCAACACATCACTCGAAGAGACTCACCTACACATTGAAGCAGTACCATGGCTTTCACTAATTATCTGTTTTTGTCATTTATCTTTGTTTTCATCGGATTTTATATTTGTAAGACTAAAAAGTTACTGAAATTGATACAGTTTAGTTGATAGCATTCATCACTACAAAATAAAAGCTCAATAAAACTCCCTCTAAGAATGAAATAGCATTATAGTGGCCACTGAACTAGTCTTTTTTGGTCACTTACCCAACATTGTAAAAAAAAGTTTTATTTTCATTAAAAATTGTGCTTACATTTTGTTTGATTATAAAGTTATTGAAATATTACTGTTTTTTATTCAAATTAATTCATTTCATTTATTGGACATGAACATAGTAAGATTGTTTGATCTATCAAGCCAGGAGAATATTTTATTTAGGTTGTAATCATATTTTTTTGGAAAACACTGAGTTAGACAATGACTCTGAATGGGATCCATGACTGACAATCGCAGCTAAAGTGTTTATTTGTTTCCAGTGAGGTCTCTCCCAGTCCTAGGACAACTTATCAGGAAATTAATCCGCCAGGGGGACTTGGAGAGTGAAAATGTGGCAACATTGCTGGAGAACATCTTTGAGGGCAATGTGTTGTCAGCGCAGGTGAGAGGTAGCATAGTTTTTTTATAGAGTAAACGGAGAGTCTTGTTGTTCAATAAACCGCTTAGGGTGGAATTATTAAAGTCTTGTAAATCCTTAGAGCCATTTCTTATCTCTATTCAAACATTGTTACATTAAGTCTTACTCTAGCATTCGAGTCAACTTTCTCTCTTGTACAAGTCACGGGGATTGTAGTAGGGGTTACAAAGTTTTGAAAAAACGATTTGCCTTCAAAATGATAAATATATGAGATTTGATTTAGCATCGAAAAAATAAAAGTTCTTACTTCGTTAATTATGAAGATCTCCAGTAACAATATTGACAGCTAGAATATCCTATTTATTTTCATTTGCCACCATTCCTAATTGTAATGAGCGTACATTGCAACTTAATATTCTTATATCTCTTTAATGAAAACTTTTTTTTGCATTTTTACGTATTTTGGTTATATTTGGAGAAGATAGAGGCAAGGTGAATGGAAACATTGTTGGGCAGAGTAGTGATTGAAATACACAATATGTATAAACTATTGCTAATACAATTTATAGCACGACCGGCACAGCATTTGGCTGGAATATGACTAACAATTTATTATTGAAAAAGATTTTAATACTAAATTCATAAGACATATGTCGGTATTATAGTGAATTATAAATGTAAACGAACATGAAAGTTTTGAGGGTAACAATTGAACTCCAACAAATATATAAAATTAATGAACACAAAATGGCTTTTACAACGTAAAGAAGAACACAGTTCACAATTTACATCACTGCCACTGGATAAAGAGGTAATGGCTGCCTCTTGAAGAAAATCAATCGTTACCACCCAATCCCCCAACCTAGGTTTGTATCAGAATTCATCAGGAAGGAGTGTTAAATACTAAAGATGGGTCGAATCCACTATTTGTCAAATCCGAATTTACATTTTATTCTCGAATCCGAATCCTATCAAATTGTTAGAAATATTAATGATTTACAAAGAGACCTACATCATACACTATAGGCCTAAACCAGGCTGTTGGTCTTGTTTTCCAAATCACAGTTGGGTTAATGGAGATCTATGTTTTGTGTTCGTCAAGTAGTCACGCTTTACGTGTGGTATTAGCTTGGGTGAGCAACCCGTGGAACTCCACTTGAGTCATAATGGGGTCCGCGCACATAATACCCTTTTGTCTTTGCCTGTTTTTTGGCTCCTATTGTTTTTGGTGCTGCTCTTAGTCTAATTGCAATTAGAATTGTTTGTACTATTGAATGCTCTGGCAGTACCGAAAGGGAACGAGACCAGCCATAGTACTATTTTGTCGACACCTGTTTGGTAGCCATCGACCACTGTTATCTACAGATCTTTCTATTGTTTATCATTATCCAAAGTGTTTTAAGAATATTGTCTTAAGACCCAGTCAAGCTAACTGATTAAAATTTATATGCATATCTTGTTCGATACCTTTTGTTAATAACTTTTTAATTGTTTTCTCCTTTAGAAAACTTCGACCTGTAGCCTGTCTCCAGCGCAGCCCATGTAATTATGATCACTGAGTCGATTTCAATCTACACTTCTTTCTTCGTCAGATGTAGCTATGATAGCAGGTGTGGCTGCAGTTAAGCTGTCATCATTGGATAATTTTCTTGTCTAGCACGTGGCGAATAAATCCAAGAACATCTTGAAATGGTGAGCATCTTCTATTTAAATATATTTGGTTTGATTATATTCTTTAGGCTCAGCTATTATTTTTATGAGAATTTGTGATATAGACGTCCTTTACTATGTTTCCTTGTAGGCAGCATGGCAAGTGTATGTAAATTTATTCGACATCATCTAATGGCAAAGGGTATGCGTTAAAGTATTTTATTCATAAATATGATAATGTTAATCCTCTTCTTTAATATCTGCTGCAGTATTTATCAAAAGGCAATATTTTTTTGAACAACCACGTGTTTCAATTTAGGAAGACATGTAATTGTATCTGACTGCATCTAGTAAGGGAAAATAAACTTTGAGGTAGATTACTTTTAAATATTTTAATATTACTTCTTTCTTTCGTATATTATCAAAATATTGATATCTAATTGTAGCTGTTCTATTTATCTGATTGACATGCTACACAAGGAATACGATTAGGGTTCTGCGAGCTTGGGTATTTTCATTCGAGTCACGTATTCCTAGAACCTCTCGAGTTTGAGTTGAGTTGGAATATATTAATAATTTTGAAATGTATAGAGTATATTTTTGTTTATTTTAAATGTATATAGGTATCACATATTTAAATTTTCAGATTAAAAAAATATAATATAAGCTAAAACATGTTCTTAAAATATGAATGACACTCATTTTAATAAATATAAATTATATTAGGAAAAAAAGTTAATAAATGGAAATATTGGTTTTTAATCTGTAAATAACATATAAAAAACTCAATCAAAAATAAGACCACTAAAAAAAGGACTACAAAAAATGTAAATGGCTTCAACACTGATGTCCTTAAAGACATTAAAATTACACTAACAATTATAAAAAATGAAATAAAATGAATAACTGCATGATGGCTCGGAAATGTACAATAAGATAGTGTTGAAACACTGCACAATAATATCAGGGGAGTGATAAATGTGGTGTAAGTGGTAAAAGTGGTAAATGATAGGTTAGGCCAAGATATAAACAAGCACACTTCTCTCTTCATTTCTTCAAACACTTTTACACTTAGAATTTCTTCAAAACTTCCACAGTAGACCATTGTTTTGAGTTTAAAAAAATATTTCTTTTTCATTAATATCTCCTAATATGAAAAATAAATATTTCCAAAAATTCAAAACAATGTGCTACTGTGGACTTTTGAAAAATTGGAAAGTGTAAGTGTAAGACGAAATAAATTATTGTGTTTGTTTATATATAGGCCTAGCCTAACTATCCTTTCAGGTTGGCTTCCTGCAATATCACTTTACATTAATGTTGAGTGTTTCTACACTGTCTTGATAAATGTTAATAAAATTGATGTTTTAATAAGCTAATAGTTCCTCTTCAGTAACTTAATTTACTAAGAAAACGTAAGAATCATAAACAGATAGAAATTTGAAGTGTTTTGTATTTTGTTTATTGTTCCTTAGTGTAATAGTTCATGATCACGTCTTCTGTTCCATTTTAATTCCTCTATGGGCAGTTGATTATGCGTATTTTATGGGCTCTTGTTAGAAATTAATTTACTGAGAAATTTACTTCAATTCTATTTTTACTGCTCATACTTTAAAATTAAAAATAATATGTCTAAAATAATATTTCTGGTAAACTATATTAAGTAGTAAATGATTTTTATAATATAAATGTGGTAAGTTTAGTAAAATAGGTTGTAGCGTAAATCACAAGAACTGAAAACTAAAAACCTCTGGAGGACCAGTGTTTCGAACACTGACAAATGGACTGTATGGTGGAATGGGAATGGGCAGAGGCAACTCACCTTCACTTTATGTTGTCTTATTGGTATTGTCTTGGAGCAGTCAGTTTCATTAACACCCACACATAAATAACCGAGATTGGACCGCTTCCAGGTGAAAGTTCACTGAACCTATAACCATCACTTATGGGTCTATCAAGTCTCAGCGCACGACTCACTAAATCATCAGAACGAAAAACTGCACCAGCGACATTTGGCGGGAACACAATAGACCTAGAGGGGTCCAGGTAAGTTCTTGTTGCCTCCACGAGTGAGGAAATGTTAATCCAGGTGTAAGGAGTCAAGAGAATATAAGAAAAGACCAAAAGACAGTCTAAACCTCAACAAAAAGCAATCAAATCACAAAACAAACAAAAACTAATTTTGAGGCATAGAGAACCTAAATAAAGGAGCATTATCCAAAGAGATAACATAGAGGACTGAATCATGAAGTAGAGACTAATCTAACAAAAAAAACATTTACAAACATAGGTATTGAAATAAATATGATAAACATTGATTTTAAACAGGTTAACCAAAATGATTCTATAACTAAATAGCAACCAAATTTAGTGTTGGTTTGGTAGCTAAATAGTTTTAAACAGTTATAAAACATTTAATAGAATATTATATTCTAGTTATTACATTTTTAATCTAACATAACTTTTTATTATTTTAGAAAAGGACCAGATAAAAATAGTAAAAAAACCCATTCAATTATTTAGTCATCTACTTTGCTATGTTTATTTTCATTGCTTTGTCATGGCAATACAAGTAAACATCCTCGATCAAGTATAATACAAAATGGATGACAATATTGAATACATTTTCTGGTCGAAAGTGGTTTTATAGCTCTATTACAGTATTAATGTGATAATTGATATTAATTTTTAACAGTTTGTTAAGTAACCGAATAATTTATATTTGGAAATGTCGATATTATCTTAATTAAATAGCCTATGCTTACTCTTGTGATTTAAAAATAGATTTTCAAGTACATCAAGTGAAAGCTTTAAAATGACAAGCCTACAAAACTTTCGATCTTTATCTAGGGGATGAAGGACGAACTCAGCTCGAAGCTTGGAATCTGATCATCCCTTCTTTACTTTGCTGTACACTGCAATACAAGGAATTAAAATATGTGCATTTTCTTAGATGGCTTTTTGTTAAAGTTGCCAATAATAATGATGATGGCTTTTCCCTTAAATAGACATATTATATGTTCGCATCCACTGTCCATTTCCGGTATTAGTCCTACATATTATTCTTCCTTTTAAATGTTCCTATCATTCTTTACCGATTTCCTTTTTCTGCCTTTAGTGTATTTTGGTTTCTTCTTTTAGTAAGTTCTTTTTCACATTAGACATCCTCTTCTAATGCGTTCAGATATTATAACAATCGACTTTCTTCAAGAGGCAGCCATTAACTTTTTGCCCAGTGGCAGCAATTTAAAAGTGTGAACTGTATTCTTCTTTTCACCTCCCCTATACCATCTTCCGAATATAACAAAATGCCTTTAAAAAAAACAAAAAATTAAAAAGAGGTGATATCTTGTGTTGACAGAGTATTGAGGGTGACCTGACACCCAGTGTGTTGACACTTTTACTAAACCGCGGTCTACTGGCCAGCGTGGTCGGCACACCTGTCTAGCCAAAGCTCATCGAGTCGGCCCTATCCGGGGATAAGGCCCCCCACAATAGATCAACTGATGGACCAGCTTTGGTCAGCTGGGTGCAAACTGGAGGCCTCAATGCTGCACTTCCTTCACCTGGTGTACCCCCTTCGCTCACCACGTTCTCTGCTGCACTGGCCGCTCTCAGAAACAAATGACGTTACATTAGAGCATCGCCGGTTCACGTTCAGAAACACTTAGTGGGACAGAATAAAAACTGGACGTCACACAGCAATTTAAAACAACGATGTTGAATTTGTTTAGTGATTTTTCATTTTTTAAATCTAGAATAAAATATTATGATTTCAGGAGTTCTTAATTAATTGTTTTTACAAAGGATTTATGGACTCTTAAAAGGTTATTAAATCAAGATGGAATTGTGTGAAGCTTCGAAAACTTTGACTAGGTTTTAAAAAGATATGTTCTTGGACTAGTTTTCGCAAAGAAAAATTGTCTTTGATGATTACAAAACTTGAATATTAAAAATATTGAAAGCTAAAAATCTTAAATCTTAGAACAGTCAGTAGGGTTTGGCACCCCTGAACATTTCTATTTTGTTTATTTGTATTTTCTATTACATTAAGAGAAGAAAGAAGACATTAAATAATAAATAATTTTTGTGTAAACAAACTTACTAAAAGAAAATTTGTGAATGTGTTCTTTTATTTTTTATATAATTATAAATGAAGGTATATATATATTTTTTTCTAATTTAATAAATCTAGGTAATTCCTGAAAAATTGTATTTTGAGTTCAATCCAAGAGCAGACTGAGCTTTTCCACAACCTCATAACCTATTCTAGTGGAAAACAGGATATGCGCAGGGTGACAACTGTAGAAATAATAACCAGATATAACCATAATAAAAATAAGTAAATAATTAATAAATGCGTTTAAAACACATGATTAATATAAATTATCATACAAATTGGAACAATATTTAGTAAATTTTGAGATATTTGACTTTGAACTTATATCAGACATGCAACTAGTCGGCTAAAATCGCCAAGTTTAAAGTACCACAGTTTCTATATTTGAAATTACGGCAGGAGCACACCTGGTGGTGTGGGTAGTACTATAGTATGGTTTTGGTAGGAAGAACAGTAGAAGTTAGTTACTAAAGTTACTAAAACAATTTTAATATATTCATACAGCAAGTCATGTCATCTGCAGATGTCACTTTTGATAGATATTATCAATACCTACCAAACAACACCAATAACATAAGACAATATTATCAATGTTGGCCGCGAAGAAATAAGTTTTGATTTTCTCTACTGCTCTTTGAACCAAAATCAGGGTATAGGTACCTACAACCACCCTACATAGCCGTGGAACTTGGTGCTGTTGTCAGTTTCATGGTTTAAATTTTTCTATTATCTAATCATACTTATCGTCAACCCTTAGTTGATAACCTCCTCCATTGACTGTCTAAGACTGCCTAATCTAACTATAAATATTCCTTGGTGTATTATTTGATATGTTTAATTATTATGTTCTCCCTAAGGTATATTAAATCACCATTGTCTGTGAAACTTGTAAAAGCAATAATCATACCAACAAATAATTGTTTATTTATTATTTATTATATGTATAAGATAAGTGAACATTATGTAATTACATAAATTCCCATGATATATTGCAAATTATAGATGAAATAATATTTTACAGGTTGTGAAATAAATATTATTTTTGTAAATTAAGTATAACATTACACTAGTTACCGTAGATATGAACATTTAATTCACAGGGTACAGAAGTGGTGTAGATTGAAATACAACATTTTTTATCTATCACAATACTAAAAAAAAGTCAATTTTGAACATATTGTGACCTAGTCATAACATGGAAGGAAATAATTGCATTAACTCACCATCTCTGCCTCCATTTGGCTGTTCTGCACAAACACATCACCTCACCACCCGTACTGTTTTCAACTGAGACGAGGAACCTTCACCAAGTTACGCCTCTAAGCTGCCCCACCCCAGAAAAGAAAATAAGAGACGATCGACATGCGCAGATCCGTTGCGCGCCAGTGACAGTGCAGTGAAATCAACAGTCAGTCGGGTGGCGCGAGATTTGAAATCTCGCCCAGAATATGTGAGAGCATTCCAGAAAAGTGCACTCCCCTTCTCCCTTTCTCCCGCCTTGCTTCCCACGCTGTGAGATCACGTGACTCTACCTTGGTGTATATAATGGCAGGACTCTAAAGCCATGACACACATTTCTCCGCATTCTCTAGGTGAGACACTTAGTGTCAATTTAGATTTAGTTTACTTGTATCAAAATTCTGTTTGGGTAACGATGAATTCTAAATTACGTTTCGGACGATATCTTTTTATGATTTAACTTTGTATATTATATATTGGAACTGAGATTTTTGTAGAAGTCATGGCAGCGCAGTTTGGGACTTAGAGATATTTCAATTTAGGCTAACTTATCTCATCCGCTTCACGGATTTTTTGAAACCATTAGTACCGCCATGTTTGATGTGCGGGATGTTTAGTCATATTGTACTTTTTGAGTACTTGGGTAAAATCATGTGGAAAGGTCATGTTACTGTCATTATCGGGGGATTGAATTTCCATTTATCTGAACTTGGTTGGTCAAACCTGGGGCCGCGAGCCCACGCCCTTAGTGTATTAGTATTGTTAATAGCTAGGTTATTCAATTTTATAATGCATCTGTATAATGGCTCTTGGTTCAATTTTTTGAGCCTTAGAATGAATGTGATGGTAACCCTTTTTAGGAACTCTCTCTTTTTCATAAGTTATTGGGGAGTCGCCGATGGCGAGTAGTCTATGTCTAGTGTTTATTGCTAGTATGCGGGTTATTGTTCCTATATTAAATTATTATCATTATGCATTACGGATTTCTATGAAGGTCAATTTGAATGTTTGTTAATACTGTGGGTCCCTTCGGTGGCCATCTTATTACTCGGGGTCGTACCCCAAATCTTTGTTTGTATATTATTTTTAATGGCCTTATTTTGCCTGCGCCTAACACTGGGCTTGTCCCACTCTTTTCTCATCGAGTATTGTTATTGTTATTATTGGAAATAAATATACTCTCTTGTGACCAACCTGACTTTTATTTGAGATATTAATTAAGTGGGAGTTACAACATAAAACGTGGAAAACAACTGTAAAATTAAACAAATAATCCAATATACTATTTAGATTAATATCAAAATAATTGTCAGGCGCTTTCAAATATCTTAGAACATTTGAATATATAGCATCGCCTAAATTATAGTCCCAACACACTACCAAATACTGAGAATTCAAAAATATGTTTTTTCATATCATATACCTTTTTATGGTATAAACTATATATTTTAAACAAAATTGTTCTGGCTATTTTTTCTTAATGATTAATTTTCAAAAATGAGTTGATTCTAAACTGCAGTAAAATTATCTTTATTTGTGTAAACATGACAGTACATCAATTATACAAAGATTTTTTTTAATCCTATGATTTAGTTAAAAGAAAACAAATTGGTAGGTATGATGAGCCTTTAGGTAAGTTTGGTTTTTCGAAAAACTTGACAAGCTAATAGAGGTATTTTGACATATAGCCTGAATTTGTAACCTATTAAAACACTTGTGGGAAAAAATCCTTTTTTGTGTATATAGGCCTATAAGTGAATGGATTGGATGTCACTTATCAAATACTTTAGTAACTTATTATGAATTGAAACAAAAAATAGGCCTCCAAGGGAAAATAAAATAATAATTTAGTTTCCATTTTTTTAATAGTTTTTAATTCAAGCTATATTTTAAAATGCCTATATTTTAATTTAAATAATATATACTCTTCATTCTAAGAGCTGCTAAAACAAATTTATTACTGACAAATTTTTCCATAATTAAAGTTTTGTAGGTGGTTTGCTATGATTAAGCCTCGTTTATTTACTATATATATTAGACACTATTTTTAATATCTGCCAAGCACGTCTAACAAAATTTATTTTTAATTATGTTAACACTCTTTTATATAACTTAATGCAAAAAATATAAAGAAGATTTATACAAATGTTCTCGTATTTTTAATTGATTAAATTCTTAAGCTACTATAAAACTAAGTTAATTCCAAATAACAAAATAAATGATAGAAAATGTGATAAAATAAAACTGTCAGGGATAAAGAAAATAGTTCTTATATATTAATTGGAGATTATTTAAAAAAATTGAAAACTATGCAATTAAATTTGTATTTTGCGACCTCTGATATATTTTCTTTTCCTTTAAAGGTGTCTCTTCAGGTGTACCTCCACGAGCTTAATACCTTTCTTATTCCAATGGACCATGTCGACCTTCTTTTCAGGGGCACCAATAAATCTATAATATCATTCCATCAATAATTGGTTAATTATATAAGATTAATATCGAAATTATGTTATTTTAACTAGTTGAAAATATTATAGAATTTTGAATATCAATATAATCCTAATTTTACTTTACTAATTATACCCATTACTATTGCCAGCCTTTGAACTGTCATAGCTTAATAAACCTTACAATCCAACTTAAGACTAAGACAAGCACAACATCCAGTCCCCAGCCGTTAATTCATCACTGTGAGATGGTAAGCAGACACATAATCTACTGCTCCAAGGTGACTGATGACTTATTATAACTAAGATTATTTATCATTTAGAGTTTACTTTCAGGCTTTGAATGGAAAACCAAAGCAATGATTCAAACTCGTGACCCGCTAGGGAGTAGAACAGTTTAAGTAGCCAATCACTTCGACCTTCTCCCTTCCCCTCCCACATCATTCCACCTTAATGATTTTATGTATACACTACTGGAGCGGAGTCAAAGCTAATGGATTCATTTGCCTTCTCCTCCAGATACATTTTTCAAATTATTTGTATTTTGGTGCAGCATATCTCTTATAAAGTGAAAACACTGGCCACACACCGTCCAAAGAGGTCCAAGTTGATAGTTCCATCTTCTTGGAGGAACAAACCATAGATGTCCAACACCCGCACTGCATTTCGTTATGAAAAAATAATGTAACTATCAGCCACGGGAGCTCTAGCAGCCAATAGGTTGAAAATATGTTTATTTTTTGTAATAAAATATATATTTCACTAATAACAGATGCTACGTGGTCTAAGGGAGAAGGTTTGCAATTTACTTGACACCAGTTGATGAGGAATTTGGCATACACATCTTACAGCCATAACTAGAAATGAATTGATGTTGCCTAAGCCGTTTCAATATAACTATCAGCTTCTTCCCCAAACCAGAAACATTCCTCTACCTCTCCGCTCAACAGACACTTTCTGAAAGGCGGCTAGTGAGTATGGAGGAACTATAACATCACAGTGCCAATAATGGTGCCGGCACACATGGCAGTATGTATGGAGATATTTTGTGTACTGCACACACGAGCACCATTGTTTATGTATTTGTTAATGAAATTCCTTTTTTCATTTAAAAATGTGTCAGTCTGTAGACCAGATAAACCCGTAGTTTGGGACCCCTGCTCTAGAACATGGATTAATGAATTTGTTTTTAATATAACAACTTTCCGTACCGCCCATTTTGATCACAAACTTGTTGTACCTTAAACAATTTAACATTGTCTTCCATTGAAAGTTTTGGAATAGGTTGCACTGTGAGGACGACTACATTTTTATTGTGGCTTGGTAGTAATTTGACTATTTTAAGTAGCCTCATATATATAAGATGCCCAGCCTTGTCCCTTGCTGTGAACATAATATTAAAATAGTGGTTAGAAATATATTGTTTATAGTTAACCAATTGCAATAACACGCACTTGAGGAAAACATTTTAAATTCATATTTTACCATAAAATCATTGACACCAATCATCAATAGAATGTTGTCAAGCAATGGCCTACTGTTCAGTAGCACACTCTGTAACAGTTGTGCAGCCTTCTGGCCAGAGACACAGCCCAATCTGCAGCGCCCCATTTGCTGCTATTAACATAGTTACAAACAAAACTAGATTTACATTATTAAATTTGCATAGGGTCTGTGACAATCCCAAATAAAATTAATCCCCTTGTATTATTTTATATGTTATGGCTTCCTAAATGAAATCTTGAATATATGGTAATGGTATTGGTCTAATTAACTCTAAATTATGTAAAAAGTCGTGGATGAAGGTAATTTTTATTTAAAGTAATATATGTAGAGTATCC
>CABFOW010009908.1:0-12182 GCA_902141385.1 Timema californicum
CAAAGTCTGAAAGCCAGGCACGTCCATGCTCCATGCACTTTATTTCATACATAAAATATATATATTTGTGTTGCGCATTACTCGGGTATTTACTTATACAATTACTCATACTCTTTTGGCAACCCTAGGGAAATGTCGTGGCACAGGTGTGTGTGCAGTTGTGCATTCTTTGCACATGATCGCTCTAGAGTAAAATTGGTACCTATATCTTCTTTTATAATATAGTTTTTATAGCTTAAACTTAGGTAAATCTCTGAAAAAAATCTATACGGTGGATCTGATAGAAAAATATGAGTGTGATAATAATCTAAACTATACCTATGTGCAATTTCAATGGTCAATGGGCATGTAATAAAATAACATAATATCTTTTCACCTAACCTTTCTTTAAGACATTATGTTTGACAATAATTGGAATTAAAAGCACATGTCATAGTAAAATGAATGAAGAAGATTAATAACTCTATATTCAAACAGAATAATTAGTAGTTAAAATCATAAACATAAAGTTGTCATCAGTATTATAAAAAGTAAGCATGTTATTCAAATATTGATTAAAATATGTATGAAGTTTAAAAAAGTTACTAATGACATGTAACATTTAAGAAAATCAAAATCATTAGTTTTTAAAAAGTTTATAAAAACTAGGAAATTTAATAAATAAAATATTATTGTTGCCTTCATATGCATTTTATTGATGGGAGATCTTTAGGTAATTCATGCCACCATCAGCCTTGCAAAATAAAGTGATGTGACTCAAATTTTTATAAACCTTTTAAAAACTAGTGATTTTGATTTTCTTTAATGTTAAATTTACATGTATTTAGTAACCTTTAAACTTTATATTAACAATTTAATCACAATTTAACTATTTACTTTGTATAATGTTGTCAACGATTTTGTGTTTTGATTTTAAATATGAATTCTTCAGTTGTTTTAATATACTTTTGTTTAGTTCTAATTCTCTAATCATGATTGAACAGTGCCTCAGAACAATAAACAAAATGTTTTCTAAAATTATCTTCCTCAAGAGTAAGTTGGAGTGATATAAATAAAAATAACTAAGATTCTTCCCTCTTTTGCCTAAGGCATTTTTTTAATGTATACCTATAATGCATAGCCTTGAGGTTTGATTATAATTTACAATGTCCTATATCATAGAATTTACCATAAATCTCTTTTAATAGTTTCAGTTACACTTCCCCAAATTTTCTTGCACATAAGACCAAATTAAAAATAAAATGAAGGGCTTATACGGTATTTTAGGTGAGGCCATGGGGGGACTGCATAAGAATTCATACAGTACCTTAAAATGATGAACTCGAACCAATTCAGATGAGCCATTGTTTGCAGTTGGTACTACTTTAGCAGCTTCCGCTTTTAATGGATCTTTGGTCTGTAAGACAAAGAACATCTAAACAATTACCAAATAATTTGTATGAGTACAAGCACTTTCACAGACAGACAATATCAGAAAGTTACTATACACTTTGGTGGCTGCATGGTCTAAGGCATCATTCTCAATAGACTATACTGCTGATGATGGGGAGATCAAGGTTTGAATCTTGGTTGGGTGTACTGAGAATAGGTTTTCAAAAATTGTTTTCCGCTCTCCCTTTATGCAAATATGGTTACACTTCCTCTAGAATTTAACCTTACTTATCCTTAACCCTTTAGTGTATTAGTATATAGGCATATAATCCAAAAAGGTCGTAAGACTGAGTTCTAGAAAAAAATAAAATAAAAAGAAAGCAGACAACAAGTATTTGTGAAGTTCATAAATTCACTGCTAAGACAACCTAAAAATTGCAAGTCAAGGAATGAGACCAACCAACAGGAAGGACGCAGAAGTGAAGAGGAACATGCTTCTGAAACAATAGGACTACCTCTACCAAAGTGTGACAAAAGAACAGAAGGAAGGCAAGAAAGTCTTATGAAATGGAGGTAAATGGGAAGAGAAGCAATTAATACAGCAAGGATATATATATTGGAGATTAAGGACAAGACAGGAACGATACTGTATTTTTGAAGAGGAAATCTACAAGACTAGACAAAATGGAGAGCACACGTTAACACCAACCAATAAATGTCATGTTAATGATAATGATGATGATGATGATGATGATGATGACAAGGAGCCAAATATTAGGTTTTGAAATATGATAATGTACTGTATAAATGGTAGCATGATAGAGCCAGGCCCCAGAGTAAAACATGTAAGCTAACTAAATATATCAAGCCTCTAAGCTGGCCTCAACCATTTTCATGATCGGTTCAGTTTTATAACCTGAATGCTGGTGGGCCATCTTTGAGTAAAATTATTTTATATAATAGAGCCTAATTATTAATGATTATTAATGATGATGATTATGATTAAAAACTTTTTTGATCCATTTAGCTATTTAAAACTCTTGTGAGTATGCCAAAGAATTTCCCTGAAAATTATCAACAGATGCTCTTAAACATGGTTAACCCGCCCTGCCCTACTGTGAATCATGAGGGTACAAAACTGACACAAAAAACTATATTTTACTTACTACCTACCAAGGGTGTGGAGCCAGAGTCAGTATACATATACCAACTGACTCCAGCTTCAAAATAAAAACTTACAATATTATAACAATATTTGGTAAATTTATCATTTTAATTTTATACTTTTTTGATTCTTAAGAACTAATATTTGTAATTTTGATTGACAACTTTATTCAAATATAAATTTAAAATGCAAAAAAAGAAGCCTCCCTTGAAGTAATCTGGAGTGGAGCATTTTAGTTTCTTATTCTATGGCATTAGCATGCAATGGTATGGCATATTGTCTCAGAACATTACATAGCATACTCCTATTCACCCAATCGTGCGCTTTCTCCAAATTAACCAATGCACAATACACTTTCTTCCTTATTACCGTACTACTAATAGTAGGTCTGTAGACTCAATTTTCTTTTATTAATTGTATGAGTGTATTCTATTTTAAATCAGTGCTGATATTTTTTTTTTATTTCCTTAAAAACATAGTATCTTGCTTGGCAGTTATTTACCTTGGCTATTGGATGCAAGAGAAGAGTAGGACCAATATGATTTTTATTTTCAAAACATTTAGGCCTATAATATTATAATTAGGTGCTAGTTTACACTTTGTTGGAAATTCTAGTATGGCCTACAAATGAATACCTACATTTAGATGAATGTGTAAACATGATACTTATCTTTTAAATGGAGGGTTTAGCAATACCAAAATATACCAAAATATGTAAGGAAAAAAAAAGTAGCACACGATAAAAAAAAATTGGAACATAACAAATAATAAGTGTAATTATTTTTAATACACCCAACAATAACACAGTGAACAAAATAATAACAATATTAATATTTTTTTAAAGTTTATTACACTAAATAATTAGCTCTTGCAAATTAATAATGAGCTTACTGTCTTGTTGTCTTGTTTCTAAACATTTTTAATGTATCCTAGTGAAATTATATGGAATAAATTATCACACATATCAAACACAGCAAAGGATCTCACAAGTAAAAATATGTTAAGTTGTAAATAATATTCTAATATCGTTAGCATCGAGTCTTACTACCTGTTCGAGTTATACACTTTTGTACAAAATTACACTAATGATTTTAGGGATGAGGAAGGTTATATTTGGAGGAGGTGTACCCGCATTTGTGAAGAGGGAGAGTGGAAAATTATTTTGGAAAAGCCCCCTTCAGTACACCGACTGAGATTCGACCCTCAATCTAGTCTACTGAGAAAATAGCGCCTTAGATCATGCTGCCACCAAAGCTGGTCTAAAATAGTATTGTTTAAATAAATTAAGACCTATAGTATTTAATATTCTTGGAAATATTATTAATGAGAAGTGTGATTGGAATAGGATGGCATGTTTGAGAATGATACTTTAGGAAAAACATTTTTTACTGCTTGAAATGTTAGGTTTAAGGTTGTGATAGTGTAGGCCTATAAGAATGATGGACTCTACCAATCCTATTTAAAACTCTTTTTCTTGGTCAAGGTACAATGTTTCGACATTTTATCCACTTTATTACATAGACAAGAATTTGGTAGAATCACCAATATTTTTTTAAGTTGTTTTATGAACTTTGAATCACATTTTACCAAACTCAACAACTCATTCAAATCACTTTTTGAATGTAAATAATGAGTTTAACTATAGTTTATTTTATCCAAAATGGTTGAATTTTTAACTTATTAACACATGAAAGGTTAGGTTGAGCTAGGTTTGTAAGGTAGCATAATAATGAATTTATTATTTCCTGGTGTTGTCAATGTATAGGTCTATATTTCTCAAAGTATTTTACTTTTTTTTGTTTAGTTGTAATGTGGTTGTTACACAGTTTATGCAACTTTGTATAGGCTAGATTTAGTATGTGTTTTACTCTAAGGTGTCTAAGGCTGAGTCATTAATATAGGAACTTTCAAGACAGCATATGTAGGTCTACAGGTAGGTCTAGTTATTTCCGTAAAATGGGGTGAGTATGACTACAAGGTTGAAGTTAACCAAGTTTTTCAAATTTGTTTATTTTCCTTATTATGACTATTTATTAATTAATTAATTACAAATTATTTAAAAAAAAACATTATCATCACATTTGTAGTCCGGTTTGGATGCTTATAAACAATTATACAGAAATATTTTTTATAAAAAAATATTTTACTATTGTTTTTTATCAAATATTTTAACCCTGGTAAAGTATTGATGCTGGATGTTTATCTATAGCTTAGACAGAAAAATTCTACAAGAAAGAAAAAAACAAGGTCTCAAGACTTGGGAACATAAATAAAAGTTTGCTGTAAATATTTATAGTTTTATAAAGATGAAA
Source organism: Timema californicum (assembly GCA_902141385.1). Lineage (NCBI taxonomy): Eukaryota > Metazoa > Arthropoda > Insecta > Phasmatodea > Timematidae > Timema > Timema californicum. Next base: position 4,849 of record CABFOW010009908.1, read on the forward strand.
TTTAGCCTAAATTGATTGATGCCAATTTGATTAACATTTGATGGAGATTAAAAATAATAGTGTATAATTCCACTTTCATTAAATGTTTCATTTTCACCCTTACTTGACCTGAAGTTAAGGAACTATCCTAAAGGCGCACTACACATGAGGCATTCAGTGATTGTCAAATAGTCACCGCTCCATAAATTACTTGCCAAACTGTTTGTTGAATGACATGCACTTATTTGTAAAATCTCAGAATCAATAAGTTAGTTGTCAGGAAAAGCAAATATTCGTGTTAAGCTCAAAGGCTGAAATTGACCATAATTGCAACCCACAAATTGATGTATTTATAGTCATGAATAATGAATACAATAATACTTTCTTCAACTTTATTTAGGTGACCTGGTGGTCTAGGGGTAAGGTGTCGGACTTCTGTGCTGTGGGTCCGGGGTTCATTCCTCGGTGCTGGCCAAACCCTTCCTACACCTCTGACAAGATGTGTATTAATCACAACTTGTGAATGTATGGAATGCCAAGCCTCCACCGTGGTTCGAATCCCACGTTAAACTGTAGGTCCTCCATTTAATCTCCCAATTACCCTACAATTTCAAAGTGTTATTGTGTATAACCTGAACGGGTAGTAAACGCGATGCTAATAATAATAATAATAATATTTATAATATGGTAGGTGACAATTGACATTCCTGAGTTTATATAAATTATAATAAGCTAGACTCCATATAGCACTGTCAGGCTCTTTTCAAAGAGGTCCACATATGTAAGACCATGTAGTTGACCACTCCATTTCCACAGTAAACACAAGCCACTACCAACGAATCTAGACAAGAATGTGTAGACTATTCGCGATAAACTGAATGTCCTTTCCCTTTGATGTGTGATGGATTGAAAACCGACGGAAAATGTTTGCAGATCGGCGAATACCAAACATTCGTAATAAATCACTCATCCAAACGAGGTATCTGCCGAATGACAAACATTCGTTATTCAGGATGTACCGAGCTCCGCATGTGTAGCGCTGCATGAAGTGTTGGAAAGCCTCTAGTATCTAATACCATTATGTCCTGCCACGTCAGACTTAATAGGCTAGTTTGCCAATTTACAATATGTTCAGCGTGTAGCTTCACAGTAATATTTATTTGTAAAATAATTAATAAATTATCTTTGCCTACTTACACTCGAACAAGTCAGAAAACATTGCACGTGTACAGACCAATAGCAACATAGGCAAGTCAAAATCTGTAACAGACCGATAACTGCCACTCCTATTAAACCAGCCTCATAGTATTCTTCGAGACCATATACTGCTAGCCATAAGTATAACCAAGTTCCATAAAAAATTACAAAAGGTAATACATAGCCATGAAATACTAAATGCCTTGGAATATGAAGAGTAACGCATTGAACTAAATCATCAATACGTATTGCAGTAGCCATCTTTAACCATTATAAACATCACAGATCACTAAAAATAGCATTGTTTATATCATTATGATATAAGGCGGATACACAGACTTTAAGTTATACCAAAGTTTAAAGTAGCAATATTGAGGGTTAGATGGTTAAGCTTTGACAGATATAGTCTGTTTTATATATATATAAAAAATATATTATATATATATATATATAAACAGACTATATATATAATAATTATATATATATATATACATAATATAATAATTATATACATATATATATATATACCAACACTGCCTATTTATAGTTTAAAACCAACATAATTATATGGCGATCTAAGACAGACAATTAATTTAACAATTAACTGAATGTATGAATGAATGTGCTTTAAGACCCTTTTTTAACGTATGGTTACTATTTTTATCCCCTACTATTTCAATATATATTTCTATTTCCCCCAAGGTTCATAATTTTTTTTAAAGGTTTGGATTGATGGTTAAATGAAGATTGGAGATTGGATTAGTAAAAGAGTGGATTCAACCCAACTAATTTTTATCAAAATAATTTGAAATTAAATATATGAAATAATGCCTTAATCATGTTATAGTATGCCCTTAAATAAACATTATAGAATTGTCAAAAAATTAAGAGCAGATTAAATCAAAACACTTAGGCCCATTTGCAAATCTCCAATTTTTTCAATACCACGTGGAATTTGCCTCCAGAAATAGAAGAATGAACAAAACATTCTTGAGAAAGATATCATATGACCTCAAAATATTGAAGTTTTTGTAAATGTGTTCTTAATTTACATTTTATACCATTTTATTATGTTTAATAAACAGTAGTGTGCGAAGTCCACATTTTCAATTTGAAGTGAAATCAAATAGGATAATATGAGACACTCCCAAAGCCAAATCAAAGCTCGAATATCTAAAAAAAAAAGTTTAATGTTCGATAGAAATATTATACTTTGCATAGCACTGTAAATTTAGGTACCAAACATAATTTAAATAGTGTTAGATTTTAAACATAATTAATTTATTTCATTTCAAAATGATAAATAAAGTTATCACAAAATGTAATTTAGTTATTTTAGATATTTTTTTATCCAACACTAATTTTGTGCTGGAAACAACCGCAACATTAAAAAAAACACGTAAATAAGTGGTTTAGCTTATTATACATGGTGCAGCTACGTAATTGTTGAATCAAAAATTTTACCTTTGAATGGTATTCGAGACTCAAATCCCTATTATTTTCCAATTGGAATTTGTTTTAGAGCTTTAATACTATGCATATTGGTGATTCAGAACCTTTTATAGTTATAGGATCAATGACAAAAACTGCTGACTCTTTTAGTTACAGATTATATTTTCTGTTATTTCATTATATTTATATAAATTTTCCTATGAGGCTTATAATTTTTTTCCCCAAGATTCAGATTTGGATTTGATGTTCGAGATTCAAAAGATAAATGAAGATTTCAATTTGTAAATAAGTGGATTCAATCCAACACTAGATATTACGATTTTCAAAATAAACACAAATTTTAGTTAGATTCAAATTTATCAGTTTCTAAGTTTTGTACAGGATTAAATTAAGGTGGGATGGAAGGGTGCCTGAGAAAAGGACAATGTTTTTGAGCGTTTTATGTGATTTTTTTTATTTGCTCCAATAAATCAAATATTGCTACAATACAAACACAGAGTTTAATTTTCTTTGCATGTTGGCCTCAAAATTTCTTGATTATCCATTAGCATAGCAGCATTAGATGAGAAACTTTTTAAATTAAGAGAAAAAATTGTCAATAAATTCCAAGACACCCTTGACAGATATCCAAGAAAATTGATATTTCCATGTGAAGAAAATTAAACTCTATATTTGTACTGAAGCAGTATTTTATTTATTTTGTCCAAAAAAATGTTTTGCCATAAAAATTGCAAAAACATTGGCCTTTTCTTACGGCCCTTTCATCCCACCTTAATCTTAGATTACTGTGTGTTGGATCATGCAATGAGTAAGTATGGTATATTCAAAATTAATTTTCTATTTTTTAGGGCTCTGCGAGTACTCAGATTTCGAGATCCGAGCCGAGCTCTTCATTAAAGCTCAGAGCTCGAGATCGAGATTGGAAGTTTTGCAGGCATGTCATTTTCGAGTTTCCTCTTGATGTGCATACAAATAATTTTTTTTTAAACAATGATAAGTAAAAGCTAATTAATTTAGTTGATATCGGCATTTTAAGTTATTAGGCATTTGGTAACCTCACAAACTGTTAAAATTAATATAAAATGTTACACTAATAACGTAAGAGAGCTCTAAAACTACTTTCGACTGCTAAACTATTCGATTGTCCATTTAAAAAAATTAGCCTTGATTGAAGTTGCATTGTGTTGACAAGGCAATGAAAGTAAAAGTAGCTAAATAGATCACTAAATACTTCAATAATAATTTTTATTATTTTAACATGGTCCCTTTATAAAATTATAAATTCAGTTGAATTAAAATTTTAACATTGAAAATACAAATTAAATATTTTAAGTTTGAAAACAATCAAAGTCTGTATTGATACATTCAACTACAAAACTAGCATTATTTACTATTTAACTCTGGAATTATGTTTGTTAGCTTGTCTAAAGTCAGCATTGATCAACATTGCAATAAATATTTAGCCAAACTTACCACATTTAAATAAAAAAAGGATTTACGTCTGTTTCACCACGGTTCTCTAATGGATGTACGTCGTCGGTGTGCCTTGTAGTAAGCCGTGCGTGGAATGTCTGTTTCACCACGGTTCTCGGATTGATGTTAGTCGTTGGTGTGCCTGATAGGTGTGCCGTGCGTCTTTCAGTCGGTGGAGTCTCTTTCTTGTCTCGAGGATTCGTGTCACGGCTGGGCGCCAATTGTAATTATATGAATTAATCGCGCCGCTATTTGGGCGTCAATTGTTACACTATGAAATCAATCACCCCGCATTGGGCGTCGATTGAAACACTGCGGATTAATTCCCTGATATAATGCTGTGATGATTTTAGGTTGTTTAAAGCTCCGTGATCGAGCGCCTATCATCACTGTACGATAAAGATACCGTTTAACCAGCTGTTAATAGCTCCGTGTTCGAGCACTAATTAAATCGGTATATTAGTATAATTGGAGAAAGAGAACTGTTGATGGCTGTTTTTTCACACACGGTTTATTTAAATGACACCTGTTGGGTACGTATACATATTTCAATTAAATGTTTTACATCACTGCACACTTGTGATATTAATGTAAGTTATTTTAGACTGTGACTGCCAGTGTGTGGCTCTGACTTGTGCGTGGGCGGGAGCTGTCCCGGATGATGCCTTATACATACGCGCAATGGTTTTTATATGACATACCCTTTGCCTTGTTCTCACTTCGTCAACAATGTAAAAACTGACCAAAAGAAAGAATCCTGGCGACAGGTTTTGTGAAGGCTATATATTTGTATAGAGAAATTGTGTCTTTTGCCAAATACTATGAAGTTGTTCCTTTTAACAGGAATTGACGGAGTAGTTCTTTTAACAGGAAATATGGTATAATAAATATATTTTAGCGGTGAAATCCTTTTCACATTGTTTCTGAGAAGCGCGTGTTTCTTCATGGATGAATCTTAAAAGGATACTCTACCTATATTACTTTAAATAAAATTTACCTTCATCCATGACTTTTTACATAATTTAGATTAATCAAAACCAATATCTATCATTTCAAAGCCTATAACCTAAATTATCGTTTGAACGTAAGACTTCTACACAAAGTGCGTCATTCAAACAAATGTAATATAGATTTTAGCTAACTTGTTTCATTATAGTTATCGAACTTTTAATATAATATGGTTTCTGAAACCAATATATAGGATTAAATACAACTTTTTTTAAAGGTAATTTAATAATACTTTCTATAAGCCTATAATCGAAGTGATCGTTAAAATGTATGGCAACTACACAAAGTTTGTCATTCAAACAAATGTAATCAAGTTTTAAGATACCTTATTCACTATATTTATCAAACTTTCAATATAATATGGTTTCTGAAACCAATATACAAGCCAATATATAACCAACTTTAAATATAAGTGTAATCTTGACAGTCTGTAAACAACATGGATGATAGCCACATATTTAAATATATTAAAGATTTTATTCCTATTTGTACAGTATTACCTGTAAAATTGAATTGTATATCCCTTAATGTGAATGATTCTTCAGGCAAGTGTGATGTAACACTTCACTATTTTCAAACAGTAACACTTTTATTCTTCAGCGCCATCCTTTGGACCTTGGCAATGCGCATGTTTATGTCCATCCAGTATAATATAGAGATCACTGCATCTATATTATTATAATAATTATTATTAGTATTATAATTTTTATTGTTTTTATGCCACCTTGTGTTAGTTTAAAGACATAATAATAATAATTAAATTTAGACTAGTATAGTTATTATATTGACGACTTGTATCATAACCATATTGTTTCCCACACAGGTTGTAACTACTAACTACAGATCACATTATCTTTTTAGAGATAACTTTAGTGTTACCAGCCCAACATACATTAACTTCCCTGGTAAAGTACTTATAACACCTCCCCCTTATCGATATCTTGTAGGTTTTACGATGCCCACTTCATCCACAACGTCCACTTCTGGTTACTACACATTTAGCATTACCATTTACATCATTTGTGTTACCAACAGGTGTATTACTTCTGTCTCTTCATTCACAGCTGCGTTATCCACAACACTTTTCTCTGCATTATTATGGGGTTCATAATAAGTTGTATTGCTGACCTCATTCAAAGTGTCATTAGAGCCATCTGCTATATTTTGTAATTCACCCTGGTAATCAGTATGAAACTCCTGAGCTAGTTGAGGCTGACGCTTAGACTGCCTAAGACGTTTTGTATTTCAACGCAATACATTGCCCCGCTTATCACTTATAATGCATAAGCGAGGAGTCTCATGTTTATTCAAAATCAGGGCTGGCTCCCATATTTTACCTTTTTGTATAACAACTGTTTGGCCATCTTTGAAATCAAGAGGATTACGAGAAATTCTTTTGTCATAATGTTTTTCACTTTGCGTTGTATATCAACAAGTTGTTCACTCACATAAGGCACTATCTTGGGGAGTAGGTTTGCAGTGGAAACTGGTAGACGTGTTTTTATCAGACTATTCATTAACTATTGAGATGGTGAAAATTTTAGTCCTGAGAGAGGTGTGCTTCGATATTCTAAAAGAACCGGCCAGTATTCCTTTCCTTCTACCTTACTCCTTTTGAGGATCTACTTACCTATATCAACACTTTTTCAGCTAATCCATTGGACTGAGGATAATGAGGGCTTGATGTTCTGAATTCAAAATTATAGTCCTGGGAAAAAGTATGACATTCATATGATTTAAATGCCATATTATCCACTATTATCACCCTGGGAATTCCATGTGTTCTAAACATTAATTTGAGAGAACCTTTTATGTCACGAGATTGTTTAGTGGGCAATGGTACTATCTCCAACCACTTAGAAAAATAGTCCACTACAATAAAATAGTACCGACTCTCAGATTCGAGAACATCAGCAACAAGTTTTTCAAATGGAAGCTTAGGCACAGGGTGGGGGATAAGTGGTTCCTTTTTATTATAAACACGGAATTTTTCGCACCCTACAGTCAGACATACACTAGACATACCAGGCCAAAAAAATAAAGTCCTAGCTCTGGATTTAGTCTTTCCTACACCGAAGTGACCCGCATAAAGTAATGTAAGCACAAAATTTATGTTCTTGAAGAAGAAAAGTCCATCTTCCACATGAATCTATTTTGAACAAAATGTGGTGAGATTTCAATAGAAACTACTAAAAATAAGAATTATAATTTCAAGACGATTTTAA
>CABFOW010009909.1:0-12180 GCA_902141385.1 Timema californicum
TACGCCACCGAGGCGGGCTATATATATATATATAGCCTATATATATATAGCCTATATATATATATTCTTATTAGTATGAAGAGAAATGTTAAAAAAACCTCAGTTAAGTTCACATGGAAAACTATCCTAGATATTCCAGTTGGGATTAGAAACATATTTTTTTCCCGCAGAAAGCGATATAGCGAAATGTGAGCTTAATGCCTTACGAAAATCGTGCATCGCCTCAGATATAGTTTGAATCTATTCTTAAGGGTGATATTTTTTTCTCTGAGTCTTACCACCCATCCATGATATACTCGTTTAATTAAAGTAATTAGTGGCGAGGGTGGTAGAACTTATAGAAAATATAATTGCATTTGCATGTAGGAATGTTGGAGAACTATTTAGGAAAAAAAAACACCATTATATCTAAAAGGGTTTTTGTTTGAAGGCCGACTTTCCCTTCCCAATGAAACCATAGCAAACGTTGCATACGTCCTATACCTTGTGTTCACTGATGCGGGGTTGTAACAAACAACTTCTCGACTTTGTCAGGAATAGCCTAGCTTTCAGAAAATCCCTTCCAAATAATAAAAGCTAATTACCCTTATTTTGGAAACTTAATCCGTATTCTCCGATATAGCGGACAATGGATTGAAATTGGGCTCTTGGGCTTGGATTTATTGGGCGGCCTCCTCCCTCCTTACCCCTTGGTGAAAGGCATCTGTTTGTGGCATTGTTCCGACAGCTGATGGGAGAGAAAGAGAGAAAGGTATATAGCGTGTTAGTCACAGATGAACCCTCGTTTGAGATGTGGCTCGTAATAGAGGAAATTGTTGAAACGGTGTATTCACTCTTTCAACCTCTGTGCACTGTGTGGTCGTATCGATACTTGAGGAAGCGGGGGTAACTTTGTGGGATGCATGTGACGGTGGAGGGGATATTACAGTCTTGTAATGACACACTAAGCCAACTCACCCCCCTTCGTCTCACATTACCAACCACACTTCCCCAAAAATGTATTCTTTCATTCAGACCTTTACAGAGCAGTCAGGATTTTAATAAGATTACTGTTTCTACCGGTAGAGTAATTCTCACGGTTATTGTGCCTGACTTAAATTTAGTACTACATCAAAGAGGTAGTTCTATATACAGTGACGTTTTCCCAACATAGTCTTTAGTGTAGATTCTAGACTTTTTCCTTTTTTTCTTAACTATAGTCAAATGATAACTTTGAGATTTTAATTATTTTTAACAGCTTGTTTTACTACCCATTCGGAATATACGCTTATGCAATAATTACATGGATGGTCTTAGAGACAAGAGAGACTATAATTATGTAACGTGTATCCACATTTGCGTGGAGGGAAAGTGGAAAAATAATTTAGGAAAAAACTACCCCAGTAAACCCGACCGATAATCGAACCTCAATCTCCCCTTCATCAGTAGTCTAATCTACTGTGATAGTGATGCCTTAGAACATGCGGTCACCGAAGAGTATATTTTAAATGTAGATTGATACTAGGCCCTTGCCGTGTTCAACAGTATATTGTTATTTTGCTTCAAATTACGATTAAATGGTATTCTTTAATTTTAAGAGACCGTTTCATCTCGTTGATAGTATATAGGTAGTTAATACAGCTCAAACCAGACGTTCCATCATGACGTGTGTATTTATTTATTACACTTTAGGAAACATTGTAATTGAGACAATTTTACCATATTTTAAGAAATACCATAAAATTGAAGAATTATATAGATTTCTAATATATATTATAAAGATTATAATTTTACTGTTTTCAAATGAAGAATTCAGAAAATATCAACTATATATATTATCTGGTTTAAGCGTAATATATCTGTAGCTACTTTACCGGTTAATCAGGTGTGAGATGGGCTCTTAATATATTTTATTTCAAGTATAAAAGTTATTTTAAGAAAATGTATACGGTACATTAAATATTTGAACTAGATTTATTTTATATATAACTATTCCTTAACCCGCTTCGATAGCCGGATGGTCTAACACGTTGATTCTCACAGTAGATTAGACTGCCGATGACGGGGAGATCTACGTTCAAATCTTGGTCTGGTGTACTGAAGGTGGTTTTACAAAATGGTTTTCCACTCTCTCTCTCTCTCTCTCTCTCTCTATCTCCACGAAAATGCGGGTATACCTTCTATAGATATAATCTTCTTAGTCCCTAAACATTGGGGTGATTAGTACATAAGCGTATATTATAATTGGCACCACGTCTTACTACCCGTTTGGGTTATACGCACTAACGCTAATATGTAATGGTTGGGTGATTGTGAGATGAAATGGAGGACCTACAGTTTAACGTGGGATCCGAACTACGGTGGAGGCCTGGCATGCCACACATTCACAAGTTGTGATTAATACANAAACATTGGGGTGATTAGTACATAAGCGTATATTATAATTGGCACCACGTCTTACTACCCGTTTGGGTTATACGCACTAACGCTAATATGTAATGGTTGGGTGATTGTGAGATGAAATGGAGGACCTACAGTTTAACGTGGGATCCGAACTACGGTGGAGGCCTGGCATGCCACACATTCACAAGTTGTGATTAATACACGTCTTGTCAGAGGTGAAGGAAGGGTTTGGCAATTAGATAAATCCATGCCGGGACCAAGGATTGAGCCCCAGACCCCCAGTACAGAAATCTGTCACCTTACCCCTAGACCACCAGGTCACCCCATAAGCGTATAACCCGAAAGTTTAGTGAGACGCAGTGCTAAGAAAGACTATTCCTTAGATACATATTTATCGTTGGTACCTTAAAAATGGATGTGAAGATACCATATTTAAATTGAGTAAGTAATAAACAGCCCATTACAATTGAACCAAGTTCATAGATCAGGAGGATTATAAAATATTTCGCTCTATTACACTTATTAACATTACAGCTGGGCAACGTATATCTATAATGAGACAAAGTTTTGCATAGACGTATTAAAACATATAAGTACAAACTATAGTAATTAAGTAAGTAGAAAGTATCTAACCTTAATTTGATGTCTAGGGTCACATTCAATAAAACTTCTTGGTACAGACAGAATATAAAATCCACTTCATGTTAATGTTCATATAAAACGTAAAGATGCATCATCATTATCTCTAGATGGGTATTTTTAACGATTACAATATTTTCTTTTGAACTTTAACGGCTTTTAACTAATAATACATTTTTGACGTACGAGCCTTTCTCTTAGATACCACCTCAATTTTATCTAATAAAAAGCTATATTGAACTACCACAAATTCAGTCATCTTCATACCTTCAACAGCCTTTAATACTTCTTGATTCGTCAGCAGTTTCTGAACAGCATCGCGTCTGGCCACGTAAATGTTCTTTCGTACTAAATAATTATCATGGGGTTGTAATATATCTTGAATGACGTCATGCCAATACAAAATGGACGAGATTCAATGGTCTCTCACACAGAGTTTTCTTATCTCTTCGCTTTACACCATTGCTCATAACTTGCCTATTTATATTTTTCACCACTCCGTGAATTATGATTTGTATCTCCAACGATTATAACGTTACTATACCTATGTTGTCCTTGTACACTTTTGCTTAACACTTTTTGTTAGCACATCTCCAGTGAACTCTACCACCAGTAGCAGCATAGGCCAATGAAAATGTGCTACTTTCTATGGCAAGCAATTTTTTGACCCTTTCCCTCCACATAAACGAACCTTTCATTTTTCAATCACTGGAACAACTACACGAAGAGATTTATATAGTTTGTATTAATATGTCTTTATGTGTCTATGAACAACCTTGTCTCATAGCAGGTATGCTTGGGCCAACTGTAATGTGGAATTAACGCTAGCATTTTTAAACGCAGATCATAGCATATTTTCGTGGCCCAATATTTGTGATGCGTCCGAAATAAAAACCTAATCTTATAGAGAAATGGTACTCAAAATGGGTTCTACAATGCATCGACGCACAAAATTAATGAGGTCAAAAGTGGTATTTTTAAAGAAGTGTGAGTATACGTAGTATTTTTTAAGCATTTACAATTTATTATATCTTAATGGTATAGGCCCAAATTTATAGCTATCCTAAACTTAAGAAAATTAAGTTTAAACACATTCTACAAAACATTATTTGTATTAGCATATATTATAATTCAGTAAAACTTGTTATTCCGAACGCACCTTAGAATAACGGGCCCAAATACTGATGTATTATTTTCACTAGGGATTAGATTTTTTTAAATCAAAATATTACACAACCTATATTTTTGAATCTTAATCCTTCACATTGGTTAAAAAATTATTGTACTGTAGCTTATTATATTGTATTTTATTTGTCTTAATTTAAAATAAAATACGTGCTTTCTAATCCAAACGAGTTGATAATCCAAACCACCCCCGGTCCCAATTAGTTCGGATTATGATGGTTCTACTGTAATTATTTTACAAGTATTAGTTATTAGTATAAGTGTCTTGTTTGTGATGTCATAGGAACAACAATGTCTGCCAGCCGAGATTTGAGCAATCTGTCTTTTAACCTATTTTTATGTTAACAATTATATATTAAAAAACCTAAATCCAACTAATAGATTCATCGCGTACCCCTGAAGGTGCTGGTACCACATTTTCAAAACTAACAGACTTATTCTTATGACCAGGACCCAATTTTAATGACCTTATAGTTGCCAAAAAAAATGATCTATCAAATGACGCTAAAAACTCTAAAGAATAAATTTAAATTAGCAAAAACTTACCTACAGAATTTGATTGAAATTCCATAATATGATGTATTTATTACAATAGTTAGAATTTACACTATACAAGTAAGCATAAATATCTCTCTTGGTCAGTCCATTTCCAGTTTTTTTCTCAATATGGACTCGTTTGGAATAGAATGACCCGTAAACAGTCCCAGGAAATCCTTTAGTTTAACATTGCTAAGTTTCCACAAAGGAATGTTCACAGAAACCAGAACATCCCACAAATCTTTATAAAATGTTGAGGATTTTTCTTGATTCGAGAATGCATTTTTTGCAAGTAGTAATGGAGAGATTTTCTTTTTATCGATATCTGAATACCACGGATATGTTGGTTGCTACTAATATACTGTTGAATGGTTAAATCTTTTATCTGATGCCAAACACTTTCACTTCACATATTTTATAGAAAAGTATTTCACTCTCTGAAGAAAAAAATATCCTCTACGAATTCAGTAATAATTTGCCTCAAATGACTCGCTTTATATAGATTATTTTGTTTAAAGCATCCTAAATACACATAAAATTATTGTAAATGAATAACAATAACGTGCACCTTATAAATAAAAGCTATGAATTTAAAATCTTTTGACAGATAAAATCATGTGTTCCACTTAGAATTGGAATACTAATACCTGCTTTAAAAATGATAGCTCCCCATCCTCCCGCAGCCCTTTCCAGACATGGTCTAGTGAGTGACTCGCCAAGAATGTAAAGAAGGTACAAAGTTCATTTGAAATCTAAAAATTGCTCTGCCTTCCCCCTGCAACCCTTTCCAACTTGTGTGTAGTGAAGGTCTCAACAGGAATGTAGATTTTATAAGCAAGCAGGTAAAGGGGCACAAAGCTCATTCAGACTTAGACATTATCTTCTTCACCCAACAAGAGTGGGGTCAAATATATGATTTTGTAATATCCATGTTTTATCAAAGCACCGATAATTCATATATGCCCTTTCTAAAATAATTTTCAAACAATTTTAAATTTTCTTTAAAAAAAGCTTAAAAACTACTTATTAATTTTAAAAAATTCAAGAAAAATGACCTATAAATCTAAAATAGCAAAAAAAATAAAACAATAAAATATACTTTCCACTACCAGGGGATCATTAACAGAGTTTATGTACAACTGAGCATTGTCTCTGATAGACCAAAAAAAAGATGGTATGCCAACAAAATCCGGGCCCTACTTATGAAACTCTTATATTTATCTGAACTTTCTCACCAAAGAGGTATTAAGTAAAAGACACGATTAAATGAGTTCAATAATAAACGCTATGAAAGTAATGTAAAATCGCAATCAACTATTTTGTTTCATCATAAAAAATAACCCTTAAGTTTTATCTTTTTTCTCTAGCTGACAGCGTGAAATGTAATATAGTAGATTCCCACAAAAGTACTTCTAAATAAAAGTTACCCTAAAGCACGTTATCACGCGTCCTAAACGGAGCACTGTAAACAGCGAAAGAATGTATTATGTATATTACCATAAGCCGCTAAATTACCACTCTCAGAGGAAAAAAAAGAGATTAGTATGTAAAAAAAAAGACAGAGTAACGGTAGGATTTGAGCTCAGGTTTTTTAAGAGAAGGAAGAAGGTAGATTGAACATTACATGATGACTATTACCATTCAATTCTTAGGGGGTGGGGTGAGGTGGAGGGATAGGCTGGGGGTGTCCGCTGTTGAATAGCGAGGATAGAGTGACAAACTGTAATGAGAGGATCAGTGCAGTGGTTGGTTAATCGGCAAATTCGGTAAAGAGAGAGAGAAAAACCCGAACGAATACGAGAGGCTTAAAAGTATTAATTGCAATAGCAAAAAACGTATTCATTACAAGGGTTATCTTTTTATATATATATCTCTGAGTTTTTATCAAGCATATATATTTTTTTCTTTCTTACCATCAATTATAAGATAATCACTTCACTAAGAAATATATTTGGATCATTTGGTAAAAAGTTTTTGAATTTGGATTTCCTACCAATGTGGATAAATAATTAAAATGGGTGAATACATGTCTGGACATGGACGGTGATAATTATAATAGTAATAATAACAATAATCATCATAATCGACTTAAATGGCGAAATCTTCCTGGTCTTAAATTAGTAAATATATAGCCATTATGGCTATGCGTGTGTTTGCGGTAGGAGTATTGTACTATGTTAAATTAGTTTGTAAGTTGAGGGATGACATAAAAAATATAATTTAAAGTAAAATACAACACTAAAAAAAGTGTTTAGAAATTTGATTTGAGATAAAGTCGTTATAAAAATGATCGGATTATAATTTAAATAACGTTTTATAGAAAAACCCGAACGAATACGAGAGGCTTAAAAGTATTAATTGCAATAGCAAAAAACGTATTCATTACAAGGGTTATCTTTTTTTATATATATCTCTGAGTTTTTATCAAGAATATATATTTTTTTCTTTTTTACTATCAAATTATAAGATAATCACTTCACTAAGAAATATATTTGGTTCGTTTGGTAAAATGTTTTTGAATTTGGAATTGCCTACCAATGTGGATACATAATTAAAATGGTTGAATACATGTCTAGACATAGACGGTGATAATTATAATAGTAATAATAACAATATTCATCATAATCGAATTAAATGGCGAAATCATCCTGCCCTTAAATTAGTAAATATATAGCCATTATGGCTGTGCGTGTGTTTGTATTAGGAGTATTGTACTAAGTTAAATTAGTTTGTAAGTTGAGGGATGACATAAAAATTCTAAGTTAAAGTCAAATACAACACTAAAAATAGTGTTTAGAAATTTTATTTGAGATAAAGTCGTTATAAAAATGATCGGATTATAATTTAAATAACGTGGTTTTATTAATGATCAAATCCACTGATTTTTCACCTAGTTCAAGTAATGAAGAATAACTAACTTGGTTTTAATTTCAATGTGTTTGGGAAAATGGGGTGAGTCTTGGCTGATGCATTGGCAGATCAATGTCCATATTAGCCAAAGAACACGTGCTTGATTCCTTGGTCCAGGTGTCATCTTTAATTATATAAATTAATGATATTATTGTGTATTTAAAATCTATTTCTTAATACTAATAATATTTATCAAAAGTTTATATCTATTTGTATTCACTGTTACAGGAAAAGTGGTAATCAAAAACAATAAAGGTGAATGTTTTAATCAGAGCTCAGATGCATTACATAGCTAAGTAATAAATACATATCTTAGTTTACAGATTTTGAGTTTTTCTCAAAGCATAGTTACACTTTTCCATGTAAGACCTATATATTTTAGGAATCTTTGCTTAATTAGCATGAGTGATAGTTACTGTTACTGTGGTACATTGCAGTTTACATTATAATAAATTATAAAAATTCTTATATGGCCAATAACTCATTGTTTACTTAACCTGTAAGAATCATTTCATTTGTGTCTAAATATTGGTATACAAGAGAAAGTGAATGTAGAAATAATCAGTAAGAAGATAATGATTATAAAATATATCTTTTTTATATAAATCATTATTTGTAGAGTTAAAAAAGCTTTATAAATACAATAATTGGTTTATATGTGTGTGTTTAATTCGTTAAATATATGGCTTGGGGCACAGTGTTTGTGTCTACCGTACATTTAAGTCAGGCTACGCCTGTAATATAATGAATACCACTACCATTAATTAAAATAAAGTTTTTAAATACATTTTCAAGAAAAGGATTGATTTTTGGAGTGCCCAAAGTGAAAAGTCTTACATTGGATGATTAACGTGAGGATATAGATCGTGTTAAATTTTTTTTTAATATCCAGCCGTACGTCGATACTATTTTTTAACTCTATAAATTAGGATTGTACCAGGGACAACCAGACCTCTAAATAAAATGGCCAATGAGTAATAATTTTTTGTCCAGTCAAATTCAACATTTATCATTCTCAGCTAGAAAGTTTAGGGAAAATAATTTATATATCAAAGCAGATAGTTCATTCTTATCATAAATTTCTTACATGAATTTATTCTCTAATAAAATACAGTAGTCCTGCTAATAATTCCCTCCCATTGCTACAATCAAATTTAAAGATATATTTTCAAGTGGTTCACACTTACACACATATATAGATATATATATATACTACATACTATGTAATATATATATACTACATACATAGTATGTAATATATATATATATATACTACATACATAGTATGTAATATATATATATATATATACTACATACATAGTATGTAATATATATATACTACATACTATGTATGTATATATACTACATATTATGTATGTATGTATGTATATACATAGTATGTAGCGTGTTTGTCTACTTATCTAAGGGTTCTGGGTTCAACTCCTGGCGTTACAGAAAAAATTATTACTGGAAAAATGCGGTTATTCCCCTTACATTAATGAATTAACGGCTGGGTACTTGATGTTGTGTCTGTTATAGATGTAAGTTAGTTTACAAGTCGCATGCTGATATAATCAGTCGGTTCATAAAGTGCAAGTTAAATATCTCAAATAAATTTTAAAAAAAGTCTCAGTTCGCATCTTAACATGCTCTAATGATCCCTGAAGTGGAGCATGAGAGCAAATTATAACACGTACACAAACAAATTTTATACCAAACAAAATATCAGAAGATTAAATGTACACATCATAAAAGTATTTAGTTAATTATTGATTGGTGTGGGGCAGTAATTTCTTGAACTCATTAAAATATTAAAAACCAACCGTCACTAAACTAATATTATTCAGTTAATGATATTTAGATATACAGCTTGATATATGTACAAATTCATTAAGTTTTGAAGTGAGGACACAACTTTTTTAAAAGTACTTTCCATTCTTTCTAGCAGGAATGCCGACATTTTTCAAGTTGATGTAGAGTCTGAGCTCAAGGGTTTTTTGGGCGAAACGATGGTTGATTGGTTTTCGATGTCTTTAAGAAAATGAGCAAGCTTCCCTTGATTATTAGGAGAGTCTTTATTAAGGACGAATCAAGGGGCCATTTTTGACTAAATGCTTAGAAACAACCTTATCTCCAAATTAATAATATGGGTAAGGGGTAAGTAAAAATATTTTTAAGAACTCCAAGAACTAGGATTTAGTTTACAAGCAAAGTTCAAGTAGACTTACATAAAATATATCTGTTGAAGGGGTAAAATCTTTCAATTTATACGTTTAAAATAAGAGTTAAAAATTAATTCATACAAAGGGAGAGGCAAAGATAATAAAGGTTGTTTGAAAAAGATTCAATCAAATTTGCTCCAAGACAGGATTGTAAGATCCAAGTGATATATCCCATGGGAGGAACTACCCTCTAGCTCAGGGTTTATCAAAATACTTAAACTCAAGCCACACTTGAAGATTGAGGTGGTGATGAAGGTAACGCGATAAAAGATCAGTGTCTTTGCAGTTTTTATGGAAACACTGTTTTTGGTCAAAATAAATAAAATGTGGCTTCAGTACAAATTAATATAATGTTTAATTTTCTTCCCATGGTGACCTCAATAGTTCTTGAATTTCCATCAAGGGTGTCCTAGGATTTAATGACAACTTTTTATTTTTATTTTATAAGTTTGTCTTCTAATGCCACTGTATTCATGAAATGAATTTAACAATTATTGATATGACCATGTGAAGAAAATTAAACTATCTGTTTGTACTGAAACAATTTTTTTTTTATTTTGACCAAAAAACTGTTTTTATAGAAAAAATGGAAAAACATTGACCTTTTCTCGCGTTCCTTACTTCCCCACCTTAAGTGTGGATATTAATTCCCACAGTTAATCGCTATTTACGATAAATTAAAAAAGTAGAGCACTGTCTTCTATTATCCGTTCAGGCTATACGCCTATGTAATTAAAACCACGTTGTGAGTCCGCAAGTAGGCTATATCTACCAAGCGCCCGCCACCGTTACCGATGATAGTTCTAACATTTGTGGATAGAGAGTATCGTGTGGTCATCACAACGAGCCTCCTGGATATTAAACTCAGTTTTCTAAATCGGGACTGCTACTTCTCTATTCAAGTTGCTCCTCATTTTTTCCTCACGAGTCTGAGTTTGACTCTGTTTCACACCCCCTGCTTCATAGATACATTTTGTAAGCGCCGGGGATCAAACCCGAAACCTACGGATCTGTAGTCAGGGAATCTGAACACTATATGACAGAGACTATTTTTTAATTTCTCTAATGTGTGTAGAGTTTAGGAAAGTTGGATTTATAGGAAGTGTACCAACATTAGCGTGAAGGGAGATGGCGAAAACATTAGAGAAAGCCACCCACAGTATAACCGACCAGGATCAACCCTCGATCTCCTTGTCATTGGCAGGCAATAGTCTATTGCGAAAGTAACGCCTTAAGGATCAAACCATGCGTCCACCTAAGCAGGTGGTCATGATCTTTTAATTTTTTAAATATTATATACAAATTTCAATATTTTTTTTGTTTCATTTCAAAATGATAACATTCCAATCTGATGCCCATGTCACTTTTGTCAATAGAATAATGCGAAAAACCGTGCATAGAAACATTTTATGTTTCGAACATAATCGTGTACCTAATATCACGGTTAATCAGGTATCAATACCACGGCTTAATTGAAGGAAAACGTTATCACACTTCGTTTATTTCTTAAGTGAAAGGCAGTTTTGAAGCTTATAATGTCCTATTGTGACCCTTATAGTATTTACTTAACTTGTTTTATCAAAACATTACATTTTATCTCAATACTGTGACATTTTCACCCTAGAATCTCAATTAAATACTATACCCTTGTTAAAATTTTGCAATTAAATTTTGACTTTCCTATGACCTTAAAATGGGAGCTTAGGGAAACCAAGTTAAGGGCAGTTATTTTGCAGTTTTTTTATATATCAAAACCTTTTACTGGTCAATATAAGTAAAATAATTCTCCAGTAGAAACATACGAGATTAATTTTTTTCTCACGGTGATATAAACAGTTCTTGAAAATCGGTCTATGGTGTCTTATGCTATAATGACAGCTTTTTTTCTTGATTTAAAAAGATTTTCGTCAAATGTTGCGCTGCTGATGACAGATATTCAACAACCTGTTGTTATCAGCATGTGAAGAAAATTAACCTCTATGTCTCTACTAAAGCAATATTTTATTCACTTAAAAAATGCTGCTATAAGAATTTCAAAAACACTAATCTTTTCTCACGTCCAATAATAATAATAATAATAATCTACTTTAATGGCGAAGTTAAGACTACCATCTTTTCTTACAATTAACCAAATTAGACTTCCAGGTTAAGTCAGGCGGGCTAACCTCTCCCCTAACAAGGTTGGAAACAGCTCATTCGAGATGGAATTACCGTGCTTACAGTAGAAAATATCCCCTGTTAGAACTTCAGATAGAGAGTTGGTCGGGACTGTTCAAGAGCTCTTCAGTTAGACGGACATCGGAAG
>CABFOW010009910.1:0-12178 GCA_902141385.1 Timema californicum
CTTTTTAGTAGGCCTACATATTTTTTTCTAAAAAGGTTATTGTCTTATTGTGTATTACTACATAATTAGGCTAAATTGTGGGTTTTTATTAAAGTTAGATAAAATATATCAATTTAATAGCATTTGAACTAAATATAAATATATTAAGGCAAAAAACATCCAGTTTTTTTAAAAAAATAGCTTGTTTTAAGAGCTATTATTAGTTGTTTAAATTTTATTCGAACTTCGATTCGACTTCGAGAATATTCTTGAATATTCGCTTCGACTTCGCTTCGAACTGAAAAAACTGGCTTCGCACACCCCTAAATTCCACACATTGAAAGACACTACATGAAACTTCTCGCAAATATATTGATGGTGGAAAAACTTTGCAATTTGTATCGGGATTACAAACAAGACTGTGAAACGAGAGAACCTTATGCCAAACATGTGATGTATTCACGAATGCACAATTAACCTTTTTGTAACAAAAAAGACCAGTGTGATTTGTGCACATTTTATTCTAATGCCAACAGAGAGGAAAAAGAACAGCTTTCTGATAATTACCATCTGGATCAATAAGAGAAAGAACTATCGTGTCAGGAAAAACAATCTGATCAATGAGAGCTTTGCACCTAACAGTTACTATTGATTTTTTAAAGGTACACCTTACATCGT
Organism: Timema californicum; assembly: GCA_902141385.1. NCBI lineage: Eukaryota > Metazoa > Arthropoda > Insecta > Phasmatodea > Timematidae > Timema > Timema californicum. The sequence continues at coordinate 658 of CABFOW010009910.1, forward strand.
TTGGGAAATGGGATATGCCGATTTTTATGATATATAAGACTTGCATGATCAATACATTGAACCCTCTCAACAATTAATGAAACATGTAAAAATCTGAGCATAAGGGTATTCAAAGTCGAGAAGGGCAAACCTGCAACATTAATGTATAAAACATCATATTCAAATGAGTTCCAAAGAAGCAAATGTTGAAAAACCCAACCTATGTAGATAAAAATCTTCAATAAGCAATGAGGAATTTGAACCTAAAAGCGCTTTCAAAGAAAGGATCCCCTGGTGATCAGAAAAAAAAGTGATCTTTTAGGTTTAATTCAGTGCAAAGCAATACCTACATATTATGATTACTAGGTATGAATCTATGTGGATAATATTAATATTTTCAGATACTTACAAATAATATTTTTGTATTTTCCTACAACTAAGTTTGATGTTTGTGTATTACCGTAATTGTTTTTTCAATAGCGCCAATTTTCCAATAAAAAATATCTTGTTTGAGACTTAGCACATTTTTGTTTCAGCTTGTTAATGCACTCTGACAGCACAGTTCTATCCTCACCAGTTTAGGTTATACCCCCCTTTTTTAAACAAATAATGTACTCTTAAAAGAATAAATACATTTCTTCTATGAACAGATGTCACATTTTAACCTCAGGTTTAAGTTTTGTGTCCGTAATAACTCAGTTGAATAAACTCTAAACATTTTACTGGCATTTACTATCATTTAGTTCTATACTGTGTGCAAAATTTAAATTTTGATAAGTATCAGAAGACAATTCTTTTTTTACATAAAATAACCCTTAACATAATGTATTTGAAAAAATATTGATTTCTGATATTTTTAATTTAACCCTTCCAAAAAAAATTCATTCCAAAATTTGAATAACCAAAAGTGTCAATATTGTGTCAAGTTCGGCATGAATAATAATATGTAGCACCGCGTCTTCCTACCCGTTCGGGTTATACGCTTTAAGTACTAATTACTCTAATGGATTAGGAATTGGGAAGGTTGAATTAAAGTGAACCCGCATTTGCGTGGAAAACCATTTAGGAAAAACCACCCTCAGTTCACCCGACCGAGATTCGAACCTCGATCTCCCCATCCTCAGCAGTCGAGCTCATCACAACAAGCACGTTAGCCAACTACGCCACCGTTCGGCATGAAATTGAAGTCATAAGGAAATGTACCGAAATTAGGTATCAAACAAAAGTTTGTAATGTAAACAGAATAGCAGAAGAGCTTTTGGCAAACTTCTAAAAACACAAAAAAAGTTGTGAGGCGAGATAGAAAAATGGACGCCAATTATGAACAAGCTTATAATAAACCTTTATACAAAAATAAACGCCATTTTTAAATGAGCTTATATCAAATTAAAATAACCCTGATTTTAAACTGCCAAAATATAGTTCATCAGCAAGAAATAATAAAAAATAATGAGGCTAGCAGTGATGGGACATATATAGATTTGACCTTAAGTTACTTGTAGAAACTCCTGAGGAAATGGAGAGAAGGCTAAAAAGAAATTATGTGCCTTAAATAAAAAAATAAAAATTGTCTCTCAATATTTAAGAATTAAGATTTTTTTCTAAAATCTAAACAGGCCTAGCAGTAGTAAATTACTCACGGCCATATTGATTTTATAAATATAGCTATATAGATACAAAGGACTTTATAACGCTTTTACATAAATTTTTCTAACATGACTAATAGTGATAAATTACTAACGGCCATGTTGATTATATAGCTATATAGATACCAAGCACTTTATAAGAACCGCTTTAACAGAAAATTTACATTTAAGTTGTAAATAAGCGAAAGAAATTATCGTGCCTAATTATAAATGTAGGACACAAACATGCAAACTAAAAGTTAAATGGAGAATAAATCTAAGATAACTCTTGAGATATAAAAGTGTGATCGTGGAAATCAAAAACTCTAAAACGTTGCCGGGATTACTTAGAGGCTGTGATATCAAGATAATAATGTTGATATTTTGCAAGTATTAACAACAATAAAGATAAAAATATACACTTACCTAATGGATAAAAGATAAATTTGATTTATTTTAGAAAAATACTAAACGATTGTAAAATTAAAGTTGGATAAGAATACAAAAAATGCTTTCCTGAGATCTTGCGTTTATTCAATGGATGATGACGAAGCCGGATGTGAAGCTTAAGAGCAAAGAGCATTGTAATAGAAGTAAGAATAACTTAAGCCAAAGAAGATAGAAAAATATTTTACAAGATACAGACACATTAATTTATTAATACTGCGAGACTCAGCTCGAATTTGGATGGTTTAAAGATGTTTTTTGTGATGGGTATTTTGGATTTTAGAAGCAAATTACAGTTTTGACTTGATTATATTTAATAGTAAAAGATGTAATAAAGGCAGATAATAAATAACCAAAATGTAGGTAATATAGTACCAAATTATAATTTTGACTTTAGTTTCGACAGGGTTTAATAATAATGCATAATGCATAGCTATTAGTAAATAGTACATTACACTATTAATTAAAAAATCAGATTATATGATGTAATATGTACAATATGAAATATAAATTGATTGTCTTTATTTATTAAAAAAATCTGGTCTAACCTCTTTTGAATACTACATAATGTATTTTAAAACACTTCAACAAACAGTTAATTCAAACGTATTTCGTTATATAAAATTATATTTTTTTAAGTCTGAGTTTAATTAGATTATATAAGTTTTGTCTGTACTTTCAAATGAAGTTCCAATTTATTTAGTTTCGATTTGGCGAGGAATGTTGTAGTAGAGCTTATTCTTAATAATAAAGTTAAAAATGTAATCGTTCTCCTTTCTTACCAATCGTATGGACAATCATACTCATTTACGCTTAAAAAAAAAAGAAAAATCGTTAATAAGAAACAAGAATACTACCACAAGCCATTTCACACATTTACACATGAGCTAATTTTGATCTACTGTGTATACTGGCATTTAATTTAAATTCTCCACGCATTCTTATTGCCTTAAATAGTTAAAATCCATTTATTTTCTATACTTCAAGATAATAAAAAAATAATTTAACAATTAATTAGAAACCTGTCTATATACATAATTAAGTATACGGTAGTTAATATTCATATATATATATATATATTAAAATACGATCATTTAAATATACATAAATTGCACACAAATCAAATATTAGATAGTATATGTGTCTATATAGTTCTGTGTTTATATTCATGCTTAAGATATTCCTAAAAGCGTATAGTGGATAACATATCATACACCTAGGCTTGGCTTAAATTTATGAATTATGCAAAAATAAGAGTGAATAGTGCATAGCACACATTGCTCTAGAATATGAAATACATCATTTTAAAAGATACTTAGTGTTTATAATCGAAATAATTTAAATATTTGAGAATGTATAATGCATAAAGATTATTTAACTTTAACTTCTTGGCGTTATTGATGTGAAGTATAGATGATCATTAAACTCGAGACGTATCAGCCAATGAGTGTGTTAAGAGAAGCCATAGTCAATAAAATACCAGTAAATAATGGTACGAATAGCTGCTTTGTTCGTGTTTTAAATGCCTTTTGATAGCCATACTAAGTCAAATAAGGTCTTGTTTGTGATTAACTAATTTCCTTGGGTTTACCTTGATTACGATTGTATATAATTATGATTGAAAATAAAGGGAACCTAACATATTTTGTTTATCCTGTTATTGAGAATTAGGTCTAGAGTAATATTCATGACATTAGTTCTGATCACTTCACCTGTTCTATCGGTACTTTCCTGATTTTTTGCATTCGCGTGGAGGGAGCAGGTTTACTCCATGGCTGCTTCGCCTTGCCGATGCAGTTGTACCCATGTCAGAAAAATACTGTCTTTTCTGCTCCATCCCTTGAGGTTTTTTTAACATTTGTGTTTTAGAACATGATTTTCTTTTCTCTTTTTTGCAGATGGTATATTGTGATCTTAAAAAAGTGTGTAATTAAAGTAAAAACATCAGGGAACCTAACGGAAATTGTAGACTTCAATTTGGTTCATTAATAATAAAAAGCATCAATTTCCAGTAATATTTTTTAAAGTGGGCCCTGGTTCTATGCTCTTACTCACTACTCTCTTGTTAGACTGGCTTACCACCAATAGCTGTTATGATGATGATTAACAAAGTGTGTTTCCACCAACCTTAAAAAGAAAACTAAAAGGATTGAAATGGCCTCCTCATAGAGAACATATTATTCCATATGCTCCTAATTTAAGCAAAGGTGTAGAACTTTTCCCAAAAATCTAAAAAAAAAAAATTAAATNAAAAAAAATTAAATCAAAAGCAAATCAAAATAAATTTTGATCTAATAGTACAAGCAAAACTTAAACTTGTTGATTTCTAATTTCAAAAGAAAAATTGCAGTGTCCCCCCTTACAGCTACGCTACTTGCACTGTCGACGCCCCCATACACCTTAGGCGTGTAAATGTTTCTTATTCTAGATTTAACAACAGCAGGTGGGACAAGGGGAAGAATTACAAGTCATAGAAATAATATTAAGATAGGATATGATCTAATGAACAAGATTCAGAGATATTAAAAAATATATAAATAACATTCAGTATGTTTATTTTCGTCTAAGAGTTTTACGTGACGATATGTTTACACTGTTCCCTTGACTACACTGGAACACAGTGACTTATGAGACAAGAACTATATTACGTTTGTTTCCAAAGTATACCTACTACTGGTACTAGGATTCACCATCACAGTGTCATGAACAAATTACAATTACAAAATCCTATAGAAACAATTAGGTGATCACTCTAAAAGTATATACCTTACTAAATATAAACAAACAAGAACTATACAGACTTGTCAAATACAGCATTAAGTCGACCAGGATGGCGAATCCTAATTAGAAACGCCCAACATTATAATAAGTTACACCGCTCAAGATGCCAGCATAAAAAACACAATAGAAACCGTTTTAATGCTCAGGAAAAGCCTGGGAACTTAAGGGTGCCAACCACTCTATAAAAATTGCACAGAGTGTTGTACACGAACACAGGGAAAAAATTTCCCATGACAAATGTAATAAAGAGACTATGCTATCACAAACAAGAACATACGAGAGCTGACCTATATTGACTATGATCAAATGACCAAAACTGACACTCGTAATTTCTTGATAACTTTATATGTTTTGTTCAAACGTGGTGATTCAAGTTAGCTTGAAAGTCATGCAAAATGTCAAACAGCTCTCAGGAACTTACAAGAATACAGTACAATTCAGTTATGTAAATTTCACTATCTGGTTACTTACTTTAAACACATAAAAAAAAATAGCACACTCCCTACTAGCAGGAATACGCCTAAAGTTAATGCATTAATTTATCTAACTGAAACTTAATCAAGCATTCCCAAATCTAACAAGGATACAAGCTGGTGGAATAAGATCGACACTACATGACAACAAAGTATAATTAACCTTACTAAATAAACTAAAGCTGTACTAACTTGGATTATATCCAATACAATACAATGATATAGTGGACCCTTCTATATTACAAAGTCAAAACTATCAAATTAAGTGTTTTGAGCCGAACACAAGATTTATTTAATAGTTACAAGTATACCCTACTTGTTATCATAATAAAACTAGTAAATCAAATGCTAACTCAAACACGTGATTTACGATATAGTTACAAGTAAACCCTACATGTTATCAGAGTAAAATTAGAAAATCAAATGTTAACCCAAACACGATATTTATTATATAGTTACAAGTAAATCCTACATATTATCAGAATAATACTAGTAAATCAAATGCTAACCAGAACACGGGACTTATGGCATAGTTACAAGTAAGCCTTAGATGTTATCAAAATAAATGTTAAACTTAACTATATGTACACCCTAAAGCTGACACAGGTTTCATACATGAGTGTTTGGATCATCTGCGTCGTGCCAGTGAAATCATTCGCTCCCGAATGATGGTTACACTCGTCGAAACAGCTAGTTGATGACGTTGAGTTTATTCTCCAGGCAAGAATAAGACGTGGTGTGTACATGATTCTTAGGACAACCCCATATATATTAACAAAACAAGCAGGGATAAAAGGAGGCAAGAGGAAAGGTACATAACTTTCTCAGCAAATAGGCTAGATGGTTCGAGAACAACCAGGACCCATCGACGGTGTGGCGTGCACGCGCTAAGACATCAGCTGTATCCAGTGGCCCACAAGACACTCCATTCAATATTTTAATTTCTGGTGCCGACTCCATTAAGCAGAACCTCCGCGGTTGGCATGATGGTCAACCAATAAAGTATGTTGAGTCCAAGACAGTGTTAGATGGTGTTGAGAAAATATCATGCACGGCAGCATTAGGTTGAATTGTTTGAATCTCATTGTGACGGGTTAAATACTTTTAACCCGTTACAAAAGTTTAAATGCCATATTTAGCGTGAGTTCATTATTTAAAATTTTTAGAGACCTTACTTAGTAGTGTAAAGAGGTTAGAACACTTGTTATGAATAGAAGACAATCGATTTAAGTAAGACTTTAAAATTCTAAAATTAGGTTTAATTATAAACCTTTGTATTTTATTTCTGAACTCCGCACTGTGCACTATGCACTATTTAATATGAGTTATGCAATAATATAAAGCCAATCTAATAATAATATGCATCTTCAATTGTATCATTCACAATAAATAAGTAATGATTAGTAAATAGGTAACAATTCCTAAATTTGAATTATTTTTATGTTTTATTATACATGGAATATTGCGTAGACAAACCTGTGATTTGAAATTTTGCTGCACCTAAAATCTATTTAGAGTGGTCCTCACCCAGATAATTTTGGTAAATTGAATATCCCTAAAAGCTATTTGGAGTGGTCCCCTCCAGTCGAATTTATAAAAAATGAAAACATATGTTAGATATTAAGAATTTTCTTCTCCAAAACATTTATAGAAAATTTAGCACCAAAACTAATAAAATAAACTACTTAAATTATGTTAATTTCTCATTTAAAATGTATTTTTTATATCAATCCTTAAAAGAAGAGTTTCTAAATACCTGATTTATTAGAGTTAAGGCCAACTTCTAGCACCAAAATTCTTGATTTGAATCAAACTTTAATTATGAAGTTTCACTAAAATTATTGTATTTTTATTATAAATTATATGATATATTTTATTCACTCTTTGTTATGAATAAATCTGAACGAAATGCTTCGGTAATTTAATGGTTTTAGTGCGCTCAATTTACCCTGATGGATACACTATGACCCTATCTTGTAAAGCTGGGTCTATATTGATGCATAACGCATAGCTAATAGTAGAGAGTGTATAGCGTACAGTTCACAATTCATAAGAAAATATATTGGTTTTTAATTCAACTTAAGTGTTTACGGTCTTACATAAAGCAATGGTCTTTTATTCATAGAAAATGGCTTAACCTCTTTTCAATACTAGATAACGCAACTGAAAATACTTCAATAAAGGGTTCATTAGAAAAACAACGTTAATTATAGCGTAGCTTTTTAAACGCTATCGTTGAAAATAATGTGTTTCAACTTATTGCGTACCATGTGCTATACACTATTCGAGACTAGTTATGCGTTATTTATGAATATAGACCCAGCCTAGTGGTGTAATGGGAAAAAAATCTTACTACCTTACAAGTTAGAATATATTTATTTTTTATGTTTAACACCAAAACAAGCTAATAATATCTCGATAGACATTCTTTAATAAGATATAGCGTTTAGATATGAGCCACATGTAATTTATAGTTGTTCACAAACAAAAATAAAGTCTACCCTTTACAAATGTACTGAAAGTGACATTGACTTGCTTCTGAGGTTTGCATTTATAAAGGTCACTCAATGATCCATGATCTAATTTTCACCTCTTTTACTTTTGAAACAATAATAATAATTATTAAATATAGTAATGGCAGATGATAATATGAACGATGATAAGGAGAGTGGGGACAATTCTCAAGAGCCGATTAACTCTATCGAAAACGAAAATAGTCAGTCTGATAATGAAGTAGATGAAAACGGTGAATATTATAATTACATTTTAAGATCTAATATGTTAGCATAGCCATAGCCATAGGCCTAGTGATAAGGCCTATCTATAGACTCCGTATGCGTGGGGTGCTTAGTATTCCGTAAGAGATTTACTCCACATTAATAGATTGCACTAACTACAGGGTCGATATCCTTAATTCCTAAGTCTTTACCACTCTAGAAGTTGACTCAACTTTAACTTTCTAAAAGCTTGTCTATTGACTCCATATCCGTAAGGTGCTTAGAACTCATTAAAGATCGACTCCACACTAATAGTCTAGATTGCACTATCTACAGAGTCCATATCCTAAATTCCTTAGTGCTTACCACTCTGTAGTAATTGACTTAACTTTACCTTTATAAGGACTACCAATCGCACCAAAGTAAGCGTGTGCACGCATCAAAATAAAAGTACCAATGGCAGCCAAAGGATCCTTTACTATGGAAACCAATACAAAATTATAAAATAATTTTACGGGCTGAGCCATTTCAGAACCATCCTGAACGTTTTATAAAAGTATGTTGAGTAGTGACTTATATTATAACTTATAATACTATTCTGCTGGGATATTGTCTGCTTCACAGATGGCGTCTGCTTGCGCCTTGCTCTACGAAATTTCCTTTCGGTTCGTTTTATTGGACGTTTCTAACTTTCTTATTGGTTGGCACTGTCACATTATTACGGATATGTAGTGTGTAGATGCAATTTCAATTGCTAAGGACACTTAAGGACTATAAGGATGTGGAGCTTACAGAGTCTGTGTCCGGGTCTTTACATAACCTATTAATTATAAAGTATTATGGTTAGATCATCTGAGACGTCCATTTCCAAAAGGAACCTTGTTCACAAAAATTAAACTATTGGGACCACTGGTTGTATAAGCAGGATATTTTGATTTACGTGTGTTTTACATTTCCAAAACGGCCTCAAACCCTTGAAAACCTTTACCAGTTCCAAAGTGTTCCTTGTCCATTGTCCGGGTATAGTATGCTTTATCTGTCCCATTTTTGACTATTTCGTTTTTTTTAAATACCCAAAATATTTGTATCGGCCATTCATTATTCCAAACATTAAAACACATAGGCCTACAATCAATTTGAAGTAAAATAAAAAAACTTTAAATATAATAAGAAAAAGTTCAACTCACTTAGACAAGGTGTCTTTGGCCCATTCAAGAACTATTTGAACACATTACACTAAACCCCAAACATAATTTTTACACTCTTTACAAAGGTGTAAAAACTTTCTATACCTATCGATCACAATCAACTTTACTTCATAATAAATTTAACTTCTTCAAGCAATTTGACTTAATACAGGTGTGGTCATTCCATTTTAACTCAACAAATGCAGTGTGCTCCACCGTTTTTGATTTGGATGAAAATGTGCATGTGCATTCCCCCAACCTCCTAGACCTCAAAAATATTTTATTTTTAAATAATATTCCCCTTGATATATAGGCTTTTAGTTTAATGGCCAACAACAAAAAGGAGTGGTTTCTTATGAGCTATAACTATTTTCCTATCAAAGCTACAGATCTCAACTCTAGCTCGGAAAACAAAAAAAAAGTTATTTTTTATGTGTTATGAACAAATTTTAAATCTGAAGCCAAAGCATATTTTTTTTCAAGGTCAAAGGTTGACCTGGTGGTCTAGGTGTAAGGTGTCTGACTTCTGTGCTGGGGTCTGGGGTTCAATCCTCAGTCCCGGCACAGATTTATGATTACCAAACCCTTCCCTCACCTCTGACAAGACATCTTGTGAATGTGGGGAATGCCAGGCCTCCACCGTAGTTCGGATTACACGTTAAACTGTAGGTCCTCCATTTCATCTCACAATCACCCTACCATTACACATTAGCGTAAGTGCATATAACCCGAATGGGTAGTAAGACGCGGTGATGATAATAATAATGATAATTCAAGGTCAAAGTTTAACATACAAAACTCATTTTTGACCACTTTTGGAGACCCCATGAAGGGCTTGAAATAACAACTCCACTTTTTTTTTCTTATATACATGTTTATGAATACTTATTGTATAGAAAAAAATTGAGTTGTTAATCTGACCCCTTCATTAGATATGACCACCAAAAGTAGTAAGATTTTCTTATAACTCCATTTTTCAAGGCTAAAAAAATTCATGTGTAGGAGGGGTAATATTTTTTAAATCATGTGATCTAAAGCAGTGTTTCACAACTTTAGGAACCCCATGGCCCACCTGGTTTTTAGTATGCTTTGCTAAGGTCCACTAACTTAAAGGTATTAATAAAATCACGACTAATGAAATAGCATCACAAATATTTTAAAAAAACACCGATAATGAAATAGCATGCCAAAGGAAACATGATTTATTAGTATGCTAATTGCAAATTATTATAATAAATCTCATTACCAAGCACTGTTTAAATATTATTTAACTAAACCATTAAACTTAATACAAACCATTTTTCTCTACACATCTTTTCATCTTTAAAATGTAAGGATTTTTTTTTATATATATAATTAATAATAGGCAAAGTCATCCACTATGGAATCAAAGTAAGCCTGCACTATTTTTAAAGAGGAAAAAATATCGCTTATTCAGTTGTTTATCCTTACAGAATTCAACATGCTCAATTCACAACTGGACCAGTTGAATTCAGCTTTGGATGCTTTGGAACAGAAGAACAATCACATTCAGGCCCAATTTAAGGAACTTTTGGAATCCAGTAAAGAAACAAGACAACAGCTTAAGGAAATTTTAGATGATGAGGATGGTGTTGTCAACACACAACAATGAACAAAATACTTTGTAAAATACCCAAGCATTCCACATAATTATTTTTACAAAATAATATTTTTAAACCTGATAAAATATGTTTAGGTACATGGGTTTATATAAGTAGTTTATTATAACGAATAATTAAATGAAAACATCTATTTTTGAACAATCATTTAGGCCTACATATAGAAAAATAACTCGCATAAACAAATATTCCTTAGCACACTCATTATTTCCACCTCTATTCGTAATAGTTGCGACTTCAAATATTTAGTAACATCAACAGGCAGATACTGATACATTTACGATTCATTTAGTTTGTTGATTTCCTGGGCTATACAATCTAATTTGTTGATGGCATTAAAACGTATAAACTATAACAAAATTAATAATAAACATTATAAAAAAGGCTATTATAAAATTAATTAAAAAAGGGGCCAAGAAAGTGTTTATCTGAAGCAAGTTAGGGTCTACACTATACTCGTATCTTGATCTAAATTATAATAAAAAAGGGTAAATTACAATTTTCTTAAGGTTATTCAAAAGGTGGAATGTCGTTGGCAAGAAAGATGAATGCTATAGGCAGTTACAGCTCTCCTTATTTTAGAAGGGCATAAAGGAGTACAATGTCTAGATACATATACAGGAGATTTATTTCTTAAGAAAAGGTATAAAATGTCAACATTACAGCTGCTCT
>CABFOW010009911.1:0-12171 GCA_902141385.1 Timema californicum
TCGTCATTATGATGCAATATCCACAGTTTTCCTGGCCGCTGATTGGACGACTATCGTCGCACTGCAGTATTTACAATAATCCGTCTCTTTGACTGGAGTAGAAACTTTCAATGTTTGGCGAGGGTTTCCTTAATCCTCCGCTGGGGGCAGTCCAGGGTTTGTTGATTTTGTTGACTGGACTCTCGGTCAACACGGTTTAGTGTTAACGTACATCTCGGCCTGGGTAGATCGTTGAATATGGCTTCTCAAGTCGTAGTCGCCCCACTCTTCTGACTTGGCAGCGTCGTAGCGAGGCCGGCTTGACGATCGGAAGGTACGTGACGAGCAGTTTCTCTAGTAGACAGTTTACAAAGGATATTTATGAGTGCTGATTTGATGTTTTTGTTGGGGCTACATTGGGCTACAATAGTGAAGATTACTATTGTAGGTTGCGTTGAGGTTATTTTGGGGAGCGGGTAGTATGTTTTATGCGACTTGAAGTGTAATATAAGGTTGGGTGGGGTAGTAATCGTACAATACGAAGCTTTGTATTGTTACAAAAGGAAGAGTTTGGAAAGCAGATAAATCCGTGCCGTGCACACGGCATTCACGTGTAAGAGTACTGAGCGCAATATAGAAATATTTCGAAAAGTATTATTTACATATAAATAAAATATCTTTACTCTATAAAACATATGTTTTAATATATTTTTAATTTTTCCAGAGTTTTTCCGACATTTTTAAAATCCCGTTTATGAGTCTTTTGTTTATAAAAAATGATAATATATGTATATTATTATATTTAAATATTAATAAATATACATGTATATATTTGAAACCCTCCTGGTAAAAGCTTTTCAAAAATACCCCTCACAATTGAGTAGAAATTATAATAATAAAACTTACTTTTAATCCATAGCAAATTTCATTATTCGTACTTTTTATTCTCAAAATTGTTACCAACCTATTTTATGTGGGCACGCTAGCACTTAGCTGCAACCCAAGCTTTGGCTTTGTTTGTCTAACCTTTCAAGTGTTGAGATCTGTGTAGCACCGAAAAACAGACAAATAACGTGAGTTTTTCATAAAGGTTCCATGCTTGGTACGGAACCCAAAATGAGTTGTGACTTTGAGTTTAATTTAAGTGTGTTTATTATTTTTAATTCCATCATAGTTTGTATTGTTTTATTATTATAACTTTAAAACAACTTCATACCAACAATGTTTAATTATTCTGTTGTTGGTTGTATTTATGAAGTTTATGAGTATTTTAAATTGAGTTCTAATAGTTACAAAACTAAAACATGTAGACTACGCGTAGCTATGAAAAATATTAAAAGAAGTTCGAGCAATTAATTCTTGTTCATTCCTAAAATAATTACTTTGGTAGAAATATCGTAAAATTATTGACGAGCATATATCTTTTTTCTTCCTACTCTTTTGTTTTGGTTTCAACTTTAGACATACAATGTAAATTTAAAAAACATATTTTATAAGTACGTATATCTCAAATATTGGTTTTACACATTTCTATGTGGATTCTATGGGGGTTTCTATGAGGATTTATATAGTGGTTCATATATATCCTATTCCGTAGTTTTATTTAATCAGATATATATTCGATACACTTTAATATGTGTAGGCCTACAGTCAGCTACAATAAAAATATTACAAATATTTTAATGTCCATCTATATTCCACATTACTCCCACACCAGCGTGTGAAATCCACCCCCAACTCGATTCAGAGAAAGGACCACTATAACGGGGTTAATGCACATAGGATGGTTAAAAACGAGCATTTTTAGGGCGATACACTAGCACAAGACCATCAATTGATGTACTCCACACCTTCTAGTCAGAAAAAATAGCTCTCCTCCAATATTCTAGTGGCCGTTATAAGTATTTTTTGTGTGAAATTCAATCGAGCATGCTTCTGGCATTTTGTTAAACTCTGTTTTGAAGCAGAAGCAAATGAATGGATCCCTCCTTCTATTAACAGCTCCAAATTTGTGTCTTTTGACGAGTTAACCCCAACCCGCGCAGCAATATGTCTACTTGTTAAATATGTGCTCGCCTGATCTATAGCATCTAGCATTGCCTCAAGTACCTCCAGCAGTACTACGTTTGAGGTTGTTTTCATTTTCCATCTAGATTTCCAAAGCGATACAGTTTTTCACGGACACGGTATTGTACGCGAAATTTCACTCTCTGTGTACGCTGGCTCCACTAAACCCAGAATCCTTCCTATATCGTCTTCACTTACACGTTCATATCGTTTCATGGCTGAATTAACTGTCAACAATAAGTTTCAAACACTCCAAGGATTGATGTTTTGTTTTGTTCTCCTGCTTAGAAACAAATAACGCTCTGTCAAATGAGCCGTCTATTCTATGTTTCCATCATGTGAAAGTTTTCACTTCTATGATCCACTTATGGGAATGTGAATAATAATAATTTGACCCAGTAATTTCAGAAAGTATATTATATAATAAAAAATATAAAATACAAATAATCAACATTAAAAAGCAAATTATAGCTACTGGACTTTAAATATAAACTATTGGTACAGTTTACACTAGGTCAAAATTTCCTTCTTATTCAGTTTGGTTTTTAGTCATGGTAAATTTGGAGTTTGAATCCTTGATGGATGTACTAAGAAAGTTTTTCCCTTATTTTTTAACACCCTACCGCCACCAAATATCGTATACATTAACTCTCAACCCTACTCAATTAGAGTAATTAATATAATTGCGTATATACCGAACGAGTGGTGAGAAACAATGGTGAAAAAATAAATAAAAATTTGCCTAAGATCGAACGCTTGATACACCATATCTAACAGTAGCTCATGGAATGTTACAAAGTAGACCCATCGAAAAAAATATTTTAGGCCGAACTCAAGTACAAACATTATTTCCTAAACCTCTCCCTTGAATCAAAGCCAAGAAGGATAAATAATTCGTAAGGACCTTATAGTAGAGTTACAGTCGCAAATAAAACTAAATATCAGGCGTAAATTTATACAGTGTAATAAAAATATATTTATTTAAAGACATTATCCACAGTATTCACTTTAAAACTTTTTTAATGTGCCAATTTTTGAACTACGCTGCCAAATTTTCTCATTTATATAATGTGATTTGCAAGGAAAGAAGAATAGATATACAAAAACCGATGATGAGAGAATGGTGTCAGATATTAATCAGAATAGAGTTAAATTTGATTGATAAACATTTCAAAATAATAAGGTATTTCATGTGCATTATTTTTAACACAAGATTCGAACCTTGTCCTCCACGCCATGACTAACTGGAATACACAGCATAAGAAATCACTTAAGAAATACCACCTAATTAAACACAACCAGGATACAAACCCTGACTTATTTGTCACAGGCAAAACGGATTAATTTAACTCGACATCCAAGCGAGTTTATACGTTGTGTTGCTTCGGTGGTCACATGTTCTAAAACGGTGCTCTCGCAATAGAATAGACTGACAATGACAGGGAGATCTGGGTCTGGTTCACTGAGAGGGTTTTTTCCTAAATGATTTTCAACTCCCCCTCCACGTAAATGTGGGCATAATTTCTGTAAATTCATCCTTCCTTTGCATTAACACATTAGAGTAAATAGATACAGGCGTAAAGCCCGAATGGGTGCGGTGCGTCACTAAATATATATATATATATATATTATTTTGTTCTGAACCTATACAGTGCGAAATTATCTAAGCATGCATAATAATATATTGCTTCCTTGAAAAAAAGGAGTAAGAATATTTAAATTGTTCTATGTCACGGTAATGAGTCGGTAACTATTTTAATATGTTTAAACGCAGTATTAAAAAAATTATATTTTTTAAAATAACCAATTTAGCGTGAAAAGGCCTACCTAGAAATTAAAGTAGACCTAAATCAATAAATCCTTTCATCTTTAATAATAGGGGTTGGATATAAGTGGTGTTAAGAATTGTCTAGTGAATTGCTCCCCCCTCCTTGGTAACAAACCTGTCCTGAGCTTATGAACACCCTTTTACCCACTACATTGTAATATGTGGGAACGGGAAAAGGAATATTGAGGGCTAAAGGTCTACTTATACAGACCAACCATGTGAAGCCAACCTTTGGGCTTAAGAAATACACTCTTCTGTTTTATAAGATAAACAAATAAATAAATAAACGCAAACAATCGATTAATCGCTAAACGAATCATAATTCACGTGTTTAAATATCTAGCAATTCTAGTCCAGATTGTCGATGATGAGAAAGTTAGGGTTAGAATCTTAGTCGAGCCCATTGAGGTTGTTTATTCATGAATTGTTTCGAACATTTCCTCCATGTAAATATGAATACATCCACATTCAATTCAACCTCCTTTACCATAACTCACTAGCGTATTAATATGCGTATAGCCCAGATGGGTAGTAAGACGCGGTTGTAAATTTTGTTTGATATATAAATATAATCTAACATATTTTCTTGGCTATACTATCCCTTTCTAAATAGCACGGAAAATTGCAACAGAACAAATTGTCTACATTACTTCGAATGTTTTTGAATAGAGTATATTTTAGTTTTCATTGCAATCGCTGAAACTTCCGACAAACATATGTGAAGTAGATGCAATATTATTATTCTTGGTTAGAAATTAAGAGTTATAAAACTTCGAAAACTAAAGCTCAATAATAAATGAACAATTTACATTTAATAATTATTCTTTTACCAAGATACACCCACGTCCTTACAAACTATATAGTTGGTTTTAAAAATACGATCATTCAAATAAAAATATTTCTGTCACCCTCAAAATATTGTGAATGCCACACTTTTCACTGCCAGACCTAACGGAACATCACCGGGAGACAAACTCCAGCGCCACACCTTCAACTTCCGCTAGATCTCTGTTTAAAACCGACTCCACTACCACCGGGCTCATTTACTACAACTTTCTCCAAACCGGCTAATTACGTCATCGCATGTCTGGCCACCACTTGTTGGGACTTTCATTCCAATCATATTGATACATAAAATCTAATATTGAATAGATAAAATGACTACAGGTATAAATAAATGCACAAAAATGGGTTAAATTGAACCATAAATATTAGGAGTGTGATATTTTAACATATAAGTGATCTTGCAGACTAATCAAAATACATCATTTATACGTTCTTGAAATTAGCTTGGAAGGAGTAATAACTGTTGGATTACTGCAAGACATAAATGTTTATAAGATGTATGAGAGTTAACTACATCCGAAACTTCCACTATTTTGCTAGTGCATTATTGGATAAAGTGATCCAACCCTTTTTTAGACAAGTGCCATTTAACTACTATACGCTATACTCGGACCCAAAATAATAGATTATAGACCAATGTGATATCTGCTGGAAATACACACAAAATTAAATATTTGATATCTTATAGTAAAGAGAATTACAAAGTAAACTAAATATTCTGGGAAATGCTGTACATGATATATTTTCTACTGCATCGGTATTCACATGGACAAAGATGTTCTGATGTGGTCCATTATCAGTGATGCATAAAACAGGGTTCTCATACTGGCCGAAAATATTGAGGGGCGTTTTCCTACATTGTTTCCCAACTTCTCTCCTAGCATATAAGGTTACATCCTCTTTAACTTGTATCTTCTTCATCACTATCCCACAACAATTATTTAAGGCATGTAGCCCAGATGAGTAGCTGAGTTGGGTGAAATAGATAATATTATGTTACATATAAATATTATCCTATAGTTCACTCTGAACTATATCATCCCCTTCGCGGAAGAACGGAATTTCACCTTTCAGCTGACCCACAAAATCCATTATCAATAGGGTTGTCAGTAGTTCCAGGGACTCACAGAAAAACACTTGATTAAACTAATGTTAAAACCTGTCTGGATATAAAAAAACACACTACAATCGCGTATGGGGTTATAAATATCCTAGAGCACATATACATAACATCCATATGAAACTTTAACAGGGACTCGAAACCCAAAACCTAAATACATCATGTTACAATTTGGCTGGTTAATACCCTACAGAATATAAAAAACTACATTGGAATCGGTTTGCTGTTTCAGAGATATACACAAATATCTGGCTGGTCCTTCACCGAGAATCCAACACAAAACCTGTTTATATCATGCTAAAATATGCCTGGATAAATATTATACAAAAAAAACTACATCCCAATCGGTTAAGTGGTTCCAAAGATATATACACATATCCAGCTGACACCTCACCGGGACTTACACCAAAACACCTGATTACAAATATTACACTGAAAAATGCTGGGATAAATATTCTACGGAATATTAAAAATTACACCACAGTAATCACGTGGTTCCATCAATGTATACAAACAATCGGCTGGCCCTTACCGGGACTCACACTGAAACACCTTATTATACACAAATAATGTTAAAACCTGCCTAAATATTGGTCCAGTATAGAAGTAAAAACCACACCGCAATCGGTTAAGATAGATCCTAAGCAACAGATTTAAATAAAACCAGCCGTATCTTTAACGGAGACCCAAACCCTGACTGTATGGATGCTAGATAGATCCTATCGAATATAAATAAATGCACCGCAACCGGTTATGAAGTTCCATGTATATTTGGCAACAGACATACGTTTTTAAATCAGTAAACTTACTATATAAATAAATATAATATTATTANCCCGTTCGGGCTATATGCACTTACGCTAATGTGTAATGGTAGGGTGATTGTGAGATGAAATGGAGGACCTACAGTTTAACGTATGATCTGAACCACGGTGAAGGCTTGGCATTCCACACATTCCTAACTTGTGATTAATACACGTCTTGTCAGAGGTGAAGGAAGGGTTTGGAAATAAAATAAATATGTGCCGGAGCTGAGGATTGAACGCTTGACTCTCAGCCCCGAAGTATGACACCTTACCCCTAGACCACAAGGTCATTTTAAAATATTAAAAAACTTACAATACTTTTTTACTTAAGGATATTTACATTACAAACCTTAAAAAAGCATAAATATCATTTAATCTGTGTTTTAAAACTCGTAAACCAAAAACAGAATTTCTCCATACTTTTCATTCATTTAAACCTCCCAACTCTGATATTATTATTATTAATATTTGCAGATGACATAACCAGTATTATGGTTTATATTTCCAGAATTTATTTAGGAAAAAAAAACACAGTTAACATTATACATTTAATTTATTAGAAAATGATAATAAAATTAAATCTTAGTAAACAACAATTTTATCAATCAAAGTATTTTTCAATATTTTTTACTAATCATTAATTTGTGGTCGTTTTGGTAACATTATATAAAGTATGAAATCGAACTATGGTACCAAAATTTTATATAGACAGTCATAGTAACTTTTAAGAAATAAATAAATAACCTTTTATAACTAAAATATATCCAATTAATAAGATTTTATCAAATATCTTCTTTTTTTGTCTACCCGGAAATAATATAAACAATTTTAAATAAGGATTGGGACCCTTAAATCATTTAAGTTTTTTTTTAACTCAGCGTCTTAAAAATAAAGTAATTTTTTTTAAGATTTAATATATTATTTGCAGTACGTATGTGTAATATACTAATTAATAAATTCATAGTTAGCTATTCACAGCTATAAATATCCTGAAAAGATGGAGACCTGCTTTATGTTACCATGTAAAACCAATAAACATGGGTAGGTCTGCTGCCAAAATATTGCGTAGCAAGGTTAAATCATTTACAGCTTAAAAAAATAAGGCCAATTAATTAATGAAACTAAACATAATTAATCAGCTAAGTATATAACGAATAATTGGTTTTATTATGAAGGGATAAAAAAGTAAAATTAATTTAGTTCATCAAACTATTTTGACATCGCAAAAAGACATAACCCCACTCCATCACTCCTTCCCTACAGGCAATAAATATTTTAAGGACTTAATGCTTTCTTTTAATTCGGCTTTGGGCGTAGCTAGGAAAACTATCCTGCAGTCATGTGTGGAGGTGTAACATACCGCGCGGGCTGAATGAATAAGTTGCTACCTTACAATCCCGACGCAGTGTACCTATCAATTAAAATATTATCTATTAGAAGACAATGATTATGTAAGTAGGTATCTAGTTGATTCACGTTAAAATTGGCTTTTTTGGACCTTTGCAAATTCACTAATAAACAGTCACTAATGTATACACTATCCACTTTGCAAATGAATTTATTGAGTAAATCTTGCAAAATATTTAAAATTAAAACTAAATTTAATTTAAAATTAAGATTGTTAAAATAAAAATTCGCTGTACAAAGAATTTTAGACTTTTTTCAGCTTGTGAGTAATATTATTAATACGGTAAAGATAAATTTAAAACATCCGTTTATGGTTCAAACAAAAAATAAAATTATGGAATAAGCTATTAAGGTGAAAGAAACTGCACCAGTATTAAGATAAAAAAATAATAGTATAAATATTAATAGAATAAAATATCCCCTTATCTGTGAAAGACTACAGTGCATCTTGTTGGGACAAATCGCTGGTAAATCAGGTCATTCAGCTATGTTACTTTAAAATTTATTAATCTAACTGCATAAAAAGTTTTTTACTTGGCTACACTTACTTTTTTCGAGAGACATTATGTATAGGCTGAAAAGAGAATCTGTTATCTGGAATACGATCGATGGTTGTTGGATCAAGAGATTCTTCCTTTTCCATGTCATGACCAATATTTGATGACGTATCTTCCTCTAATCTAAGATCTGCCCCTTCTAGACTTTCACCACTGCAAAAAAAAAGCATATATATATACAATTTATGAATATATATATATATTCAATTTATGAACATTATTGACAATTTCAAAAAATTTAAATTAGCCAAGCACATTGACATTTTCTGTAATGTTCACTTTGAAGATACTAGATTGATCCTACAAAGGTCTGGATTTAGAGTATGAAACAAATATTTTTCTTTTTAATAGTTCAAAAATTTAGTTTCTTTTCTTACATATGTTAATTGATAAAGATTCAATGTTAAATATATTATTTAAATCAGGAAATATTGTCATTACAATGAATTAGATTTGTTTGAAACACAATTTTTACTCAATATATATATATATCGTTTGTTTTAGCAAAACAAGGACAAAGGATGGAAAATATCGTCCAAAATTATTTTATTGCAATGGTATGTGTCGCCCTTCCTTCAATCTGGTCCTGGTCCTAGGCATTGTATTGTGTTTACTTTTGTGATAGCTTAAAATAACTTGTCGCTAACAAAAATTGGCATCATCAATGGGGACTCTTGACATATTGTGGTGGGGTGGAAGGGGACGCGAAAAAAGGCCAGTATTTTCTGCAGTTTATAAGGCAAAACATTTTTTGGCCAAAATAAATAAAACATTTCTCCAGCACAAACCTAGAGTTTAATTTTCTTCACGTGGTGGTATAAACAGTTCCTGAATATCTGTCATGAGCATGGTGGCATTATCTTACAAACTTTTTAAATTAATAGAAAACGTTATAATTAAATTTCAGAACACCTTGATATATATTCAATAAATTATGAGATTACCACGTGAAGAAAATTTAATTCTATGTCTGTAATGGAGCAATAATTCTTTTAATTTGGCCAAAAAAATGTTTTGCCTTAAAAAAATCCAAAAACACACGTACATCAAGTTGGCCCGCCACTTTCTCCAAATGAATTGAAATTTACACAGTCCTTTTTGCTCCGTTTGTGCTCATATGTGCCCGAAATTCAATCTAGAGAACATTTAATGTGGTGGGCCAACTTATGTTTTCTACAGTTTAGGCCTACGGTATAGGTAAGACTAGAGTTCAAGTTGACTCACCACATTACAAAAAATCAATGTAACAACATTATGTTTTACCATTTGTTTGTGTTTCATTTGTGCTCGTATGTGCACGAATATTAACTTTTTTGCTGTGAAACTAGGCCTTTCAAATGGCAATTAATGTGGCAGGCCACATTTTGAGAAACATAACATAATTCAATTCTATTTACGTCATTCTAATGTGCTCTATTTGCGCTCATATGGGATGGGATCCGAACCACGGTGGAAGCCTGGCATTCCACACATTCACAAGTTGTGACTAATACACGTGTCAGAGGTGAAGGAAGGGTTTGGTAATCAGATAAATATGTGCCAGGACCAAGGATTGAACCCCGGACTCACAGCACAGAAGTCCGACACCTTACCTCTAGACCACCTGGTCACCCAGTGTGTTATAGTAATAACATTGTAAGGTTGATCGATATTTGTATAAGTTTACTGAATTGAGACAACGCTTGGTATAATAAGATGGCAACAAGAATGAAATAATAATCAAAATATAATATAATATGAGAGTATCATTTGTATGATCGAGTTGGGTAATTATAGAATATTATTTGTAAATTAACGACCACTCTGGAAACTGTTTTTCTTATATTTCAAATTCTTGTCTTGTTTTTCTGATTATCTTTTTAGACTGATATGCTAAATAAAAGCAAGCGAACTTTAATTTAGAGTGTTCTATATAACTTACTAATGTTATTAAGAACTGAGAAAGTCAGTGTAATGGATAATCAAATATAATTAAAATTGTTCTTAAATTATTAGATGGTCAACGAGCAGTCAAATAAGAACATAAATGAAGATAATCTTGATTGACATTCAGTGGTGTAGCTAATAATATAAAGAAGGAAGGACTGAAACTATAGATACAATCGACTTGATTTTTATCCCCTTCATTAGCTCCAACTGATGTGAATCCTATATACGAGTAAATCACAGAGTTTTGTGCACACAACGTGACAGAGTTTATAGTGGCACTTTAAACGAGAAATATATCAGTTCTTTCTCTTCCTTTTTAAAACTAGATTACAGCTAACTAACTTGCTTTAAAATAGTTTGAGCACACACTGCGCACAGTACTATGTCTTTAAAGAAAACTATAAAAGTAACAATATATTGTCTAGTTACCAAACAGAAAAACCACCTAAAGTTCCAGACTATCAGGGATGCAAATACTGACATCCATAAACAATATTAAATGTCTTGTTTAACCCAGTTGTCATAAATCTTGTTCTTTGTACGAGAAATAGGTTTTTCCGTAGGCCTATGAATGTTTAGAAGTGAAATTTACATCTTACCAGCTGAAGTACCCGGCGTTGTCCGAGAGGAACCTTTTTGGCTTGGTGGTTGTGCAGTAGGCCTACGTATGAAAAATGTTTATGATGCATCAAAAACTAACGTGTCATCAAAATCTTGGTCCTGAGTGCACTCAGAAAAATAATTTTTTGTTCCTAAAAAAGAATTTGAGTCCTAACATTCGTGTAGATAGCAACCAGAGTAAGTGTTATTCCAATGTTTAAGACCACTTAGGTCATCGCTGTGGAATAAAGTGGATTACTAAAAGCGCCATAAAGGTGCTCTTAAGCACATAAACTAAATTTTAATATTTAATTCAATAAATATTTGTCTAAAAGTTATTTTTAAAATTAAAAACGTCAATTAGTACTGTACATTATAATATTGTTTATACAGTGACGAGATAAGTCCGCCCAAGTCTTTGATACAATAACATTTTAAGGAGGTACAATATTTTCTTTGTAAATTTTATTATTGGCTTGTTAATCGCCTCATTCTACAAACGAGTTAAAATATATACAGTCAATTGTGCTCCATTTGTTCATTATTAGACTTCCCGCTTCGCTCCACTGGACGAACCAGCTATCTCCCACTTAGTACATGGTACCAAGCAATCCGCCCCGCCTGACTCCACCCAAAAACAGTGGACAACAGATTTATAATCGTAGTAACAAGCGTAATTTGATGGCACAAAAGCTGACTTTCGGGCACATATGAACACAAACGGAGCATTAACGAAATGAATAAGAAAATTTGAATTTCGACAATGGGGCGGGCCAACTTAAACATCAAGTACAAAGGACTATATGAATTTCAATTTATTTGTAGAAAGTGGCGGGCCAACTTGATGTACGTAAAACCATAGAGAAATGTATACTATAGAGAGGACATCAAAGGTTAAAATATTCAGTCAAGTTTTTTGGGTGGTTTTTCCACTGAGTCTCGATAATTTCAGTTCTGTATAGTGACCGCTTCGAACGCTAGTGTTTCAACTTTTGGTTTCTTTAGAAGCGTCATGTTACTATGGTAACCAGC
>CABFOW010009912.1:0-12168 GCA_902141385.1 Timema californicum
TTTAATTTGTGAGTATGTATTTTGATGTAGACGTGACAAAGAAATATTGATAGCATTTTTGTATTCATCCCATCAATTTCCTGCAGAATCAGCCACTTATGTCCTGGAGGTAAGGATATTTTATTTGCTGGGTAGTTTTACCTTCCCAATCCCATATTAATAAAATGTGGGTTTATTTCTTAGATCATACCATTCGTGTAACGTGTGAGCAGTCTAGTAGGATGAAACAAAATAAACAAAACTACAACCTTGACACTCATAGAACAATTATGTGAGGACTGACTTTGAGGTCCGAGTTCATGTGTTCCAACTTTCGATGATTGTGTGTTTTATTATAATACAATAAAACAATGTTTATTAATTAAATAGAGTTATAATAACATAATGAGTGTTCCTACATGGAAGAAAACTGTTGTGCAACCCGTTTAGTGATAATTTCACGTATACGATGGAAATGTTATATATATAAATCTAATTATTGACAATATATATATATATATATATATATATGGAACAGATCAGTAAAATATAATTGTATCAAAAACGAACACTAGTTTTATGAATTCAAGCTTTCGATAGAATTAAGCTAAAATTTAATGCTAGTTAAATGGAAATATTTTATACTCATAGAAATTGTAAATTAAATCAACCTTATATGATCTCACTTTTTACTATTCTGACACAAATTATTATTATTCATATTATAGAAAATTCAATGGTTTTATAATAAGTATTGATTATATAGATGTAAACTTGAATTCATAAAACTAGTGTTCGTTTTTGAAACAATTATATTTTAATGATGTTCCAATTTGGTAAACTTGTGTTTACATATTTAAAAGCTAATGAATGGACGTATGTATACCACGCATGCTATCATACATCAACTGTGAAGTATTAGAGAATGCCCATTTAAAATAAACATATAAATTGAGAATATTTTCATATTTTATGAATCAAAGATTCAAAAGTGAATAAGTAGAATATTAATGTTGTCATACAGAGATAAAAAATTGTAACAATTCATTTAAATTTAATAGGGCAGAGAATGAAGATTTGACTTTTTTTTTTAAATGGTCAAAAATTATAGATGGCCTAATATTGATGAAACAAAGTAACATTAATTTTAAAATAACTTAATTTAACTAAATATTTCAGTTTAAGAGGAACTAATAATTAAAACAAATTTTCTGAATTAATTTCATGTCTGGTTTGTGTAGTTTATAAAATATGGTTTTGTTGTTTGAATACACGGTTGGTGTAAGATATATATTATTTGAGATTAAAACATTGCAAGTATCTCACCATATGTAAAAATGTCCTCTGCTCCTGCTGTGAAAATGTCAATGAGTTTTGTTTTATTCCTTAAATTAATAAAATTATGAAATTCTACTGTTAATTCCCACAAGTGACATTTATCACCTAAATTATTAAATTTTAAAGATGATGGGCGTGGATTTGATCCTCAAATCAAAAGGTTGCAGAAGAAAAACGTCATAGATCCTAAAACCAAATGTTCCATTTCACTTCCTACCAGCACAATAAAAAAATCTAGTTTGAAAATGAAAGCTGACATTATGGATAAAATCACAGGTCAAAGAAAAGTCACTATAAAGATGAAAAGAATAGAATAAAGAAAGAAAAATAATTGAAAGATAAAATGTCAGAAAGTGAATGGGGAGATAAATCTTTTTATTCACGTTTCTGTCCAAATTGAAACTCCCGCCCGTGATTCGAACCTAAAACAGCTGGCTTTCCTTCTCTCTTATTGATACTCACTCACCTTCATTCTCGGGAGATCTCGGGTGAGCTCGGCTTCTGTCGGCTGACTATTTCCATAACTAGAACGGTGTTGCTCGGAGTGCGCCACCGTCACTCCTTGTGGTAACCTGTCTACTACACGACGGCTTCAATGGATCATCATAGCACGAAAGAGGTAAGTGACTCAAGATGTATAATAAATAATTTTTAGCTATGAGAATATTTATTCAGTTGTGACCTTTCCCAAATGTGAAGAGTTACGTAGGTTTTCAATTTAACAATTTTATTTAACTAATGATGTTCACAAAGTGGATATTACTGGATACGCAAATAATGGAAGCAACTTCCAAGTTGCTAAATCACAGACTAACTGTGGTGTAACTAAAAGCAAACATATGTGAATAATAAATTAATTACAATGGCGCATGCCCAAAAAGGTCACTCACTCCAAGAGAGAAACACACCGAAGGGATAAAATAATTGACTTTATTATTTATTCTAGTCTGAGTCCCAAGTCCCAAGACAAAAAAAAAACGACGGCCCAATTCATCAACACAAAGAATTGTTTGATATTCTTAATCTCAAATCCACGCTGTTAAAGAATTTAGGACTGGTTCTAAATAACCGCAGTACGTTACAATTTAAAAGTATAATGAATATACGAACAAATGAATACACATCCCTGAATTTATTAGACTTTAATAATACTCCTCATAAAAAAACCTCCATAGCATGAGCCCACAAGCAACCTATACCGACGAGGGGCCACCACCGTTATCTAGTATAGTGCCAACATTTGCGGATAGAGGGTGTCATATGTCCAACACAACGAATCTTTCGGCCACTAATCTACGTTTTCTAGAGCAGAGATGATATTTATGTATTTAAGTAGCTTCTCATTTGTCCTCATGAGACTGATTTTGAACCCACTGCTTCAAAGCTTGAGTCCCAAATTAACATTGATTCGGTTTAGAAAGATAATATGCATAGTTAAAGTTATAGCAATTATAAATTGAGTGAGACGAGTGAAAGCTCAAACTGCAAAAAGAAAACAGGCTTGCATTGTTGCTGAAAGAGAATTATTTTGAAAATCCATGACAAATATTAAGTCCAAAAAGAAATTTTGCTTACAATAACGTTTGGGTCTATTAAATAATAGTCATCCGACTGTCAATGCCGCCAAGAATATCGATAAGCAGGTGTGTCCCAGAGAAGGAAAGGAATAACTCAGGTAAAAGAAAGAGTGGAGGGAGATCAAATGAGGAGGGACCTATGCAGTGCCATCTATATGGGTGCCTTATTGATCTCTATAATATAACTGGATGAACATCTATGGCCGAAACGTTCAAGCCATCGTCTGCATAGCATTGTGTAAGAGAGAACTAAACTTTCGGGTATTATTTACTCTCTTACACACACAAGGCAGCGTGGTATTTTGATATCGTACGCCAATTTGATTGAATATAGATATACATCAATGTGTGATTAAAAAGTTTGAAGAGCACGAAAAAGCTCAAAGCTCATTTTTTTTTTCTTTAAATAAGATAATGTAGGCTAATATATAGAGCCTAATATGATTTTTTTAAGGAAGTTTGTTTTCGAAGACTTTATCTTGTAACAGAATCCTATTTTATATATAGTAGTATTTAGGTAGGATAAAAGATCGCCCAGAAGGGAATTTCTACCTCCGTTATAAATGGCCATTTGTCCTACCAAAATACTACTATTATATTAGGATTCTTGTACGAAATAAGGTATTCCAGAGCAGGATTCCTATCAAAATTAGGGTGTAATAGATAACATAATTTTTACAAGCCTATAAGCTAAGTGATCGCTTGAACATAAAACTTCTACACAAAGTATGTAATTCAAACAAATATAATACAAATTTTAGATAACTTGTTTCATTATAGCTACCGAACTTTCAACATAATATGGTTTATTAAAGCAATATACAAGATATGAGCTAACTTGAAAAAAAAGGTAAGTAATATAATAATAATTTCTACATGCCTATAGCCTAAATGATTGTTTGAACGTAAGACAACTACACTGAACCATCCTTAGCAACATTATAACATAATAGGAAGCCCAAATCACAAATCAAATAAAGGCAATAGGAGTGAGCGGTTGGAGTGGTTTTTTTGAATATCTGAGATTGACCTTCAAAACCCAGAGCACGCAACTCACACCAGTTGCGGGAATAATATAATGACTGTTGGCCTTAAGGAAAATTAAATATATAAATATGTACCCAAACTAAAGATACGCCAAAATATACAAAACCTAAGGGTATTATTTCTATATTTAGCATTGAAAAGACTTGGAGTCACTTTGTTGATATTTATTTAAAAGTATCATAATTAAATATATACGTATAAGCATTATCATTTGAGTAAGTTTTAACAATATATAGAGATCTTAAACGTTGTTAAGATAGCCGTAGAGTTGCAGAAAAGATTTTCGTTATGAATTAGAATGCTTGAAGCAAAAAACAATATCATAGTTAAATATGGCTTTAACTCAAGACAATTACATTTTTAAAAAAAGCAATAATACCTCAATGAATCATTTCCGCACCTAACGAGTTTGTAAAGGTACGTGATCTTCGTCAAAACCAAATATCCATTACGAAATTCCTATATACCTTCAAAAGATACAACATGAGTCCTCGAAAATTCCCTTATTATTCCCTATACTTCTATACATATTCCCATTCTACACATCTTACAAAATCGTACCATCGTACGGCCAATAGGTACTCTCCAGTATAAACATTTTAACTACAGGTGAAATTTGTATATGTTTTTTTGTAACTGTCATAAATCCTCGTTAAAGAAAACTTAGTCCCAACATTACCAATAATAACCATCATAATAATATCTCTTCAGTCTCACAATTAGGTCGAGAGATATCTCTACAAAATAATCGATAGTCTCAAAAATAAAGTATCGATATCCACATAAATGAATTAACTATCGATTTCCATGAAGTATCGAGATCCATACAAATTCATTAACCCAAAGTTTAACACTGATCAAAATCTAAATATATCTTAAGTCCCTCGTTACAAAGTTAATATTATGAAGCCGAAAGAGTATTTTGAAACGTTATAAAAGATAAATAAAAATTAATAACCATAAAAAAACATTAAGTAAAAAAATAATTTATATCTTACATTTTAACAATCCCGAAGCCTTAGCTTCCAATACTTTCGTCCAAGCTAAATCCAAGAGTGGCCATACATAACCTCACCGGACATATATACAAACCCCCAGAAAACATTGGAGAGCGGATAAAAGGTGGGGGTAGTAAATATATGGATCACCAAAAGGGGGAGGGCGGAATGAAACAGAAACCTCTACCATATACTTCAAACATCATGACGCTTCGATAACGTAGAAGAACAACATTTCTTCGCATCTTAAATTCTTTGGACTGCCCATGTTTGTGTCACACGCTCTAGTGGTCGCCGATCGAAACTTGAGAGCAGCAGCTAGTTTACCTCGCGGCGTGCTTATGCTCGGTATTGTTTATTTTTTCTTCCAAACTCGTAGTTATAGACGCAGGGCTAGTGAAATGGGGGTAAGCTGTATACATTTTTCTTAGTCGATTCTTCTAGGATTGTAGCCAAATGCTACAACACAAAGTTTGTCATTCAAACAAATGTAATCAAGTTTTAAGATAACTTATTTCATTATATTTATCAAACTTTCTATAAATAATATGGTATCTGAAACCAATATACAAGTTAAAAGACAACTTTAAATGTATTGTAGTCTTGGCAGAATGTAAACAACATGGATGATAGCTACATATTTAAATATATTACATATTTTATTCGTATTTAAACAGTATTACCTGTAAAACTGAATTGTATATCCTTTAATGTAAATGTTTTTTCAGCCAATTGTGATATCATACTTCACTATTTTCAAACAATAGCACTTTTATTCATCAGATACATGTTTTCGCGCTATAACCTTGAAAGAAACCGTTAAATCAGCCCCCTCACAATAAAGTAGACAACAAACTTGAGCGTCATGCTTTGGTCCTTTAAAAGGAATGTGTTAATAATGTCCATCCAGTATAGTATAGCAATCACTGGAGTGCCTCCATGGGAAGTTTCTGGTCTTCACACAGCTACAGAAAGCTCTGGGTAGAAGAATCATCAACTGGCCCCGTCACCCCTCCACAAAGTTGGTGTAGCTCCAATCTATCTTAGGCGCATTCACCGATCTCTATATGGCAGCTTTGGCAACTAGCACATTCATCCATTCACAAGTATTGGTGCAGGTGTAGATCACTTTGGTCTCAGGTAGCGCTCCCTAGACAACAAGTTTGGCAGATCAGGACCCGTATTCCCGAGTGTGCGTTTGAGCATCTCTAGGACTTTTCCTTTTCGAGTTTCACATTTGGTATTCCTCAAACATTTGAGACCATTCGAGACACAAACATTTCGAACTGATCTCTATCGCTAATTTTCGAAGGGGACTACCTGCTCGAAATATAAACTTTCGAAGGGTTTAACAGTATTGGTGAATAAAGATGGTGCATATATTACATTTGCTTGCAATCCAAGAATTAGAAGAACGTAAATTTGAATTAAATAGGCCATTTCGAATCTTTAACGATAGGGTTAGTGCATTTACCCAAGGCCGTAGACATGGGGGGTTTCAGGGTCCAACCCCCCTCTCAAAATGGTATGGACAAAATACATATGGCTTTATTTATGGTTCAGACAATATCAAAATTAATGTACAAGCACAAATTATAGGACTGTGTTACCATAAAAAAAAAAGCATTTCGGAGAGCTTCTAGGAGTGTTTATTATTTAGAATGTTTTATAGCCTTCAGTAGTTATGGTGTTATTTTGCTATTTCAAATAGCTTCTAAAGGTGTTTAATATTTATAATTGTTCCTAGTTTTCTGTGGTTAGGGGCTTATGTTGCCATAAAAATACTTTAGAGAACTTCTAGAACTGTTTAATATTTAGAATTTGTCCTAGCCTCCGGCAGTTAGGGGGATTATGCTGCCATAAAAAAACACTTCAGATAGCTTCTAGAGGTGTTTACTATTTAGAATTTATCCTAGCCTCCGACAGTTAAAGGGTTGTGTTGACATAAAAACACTTCAGATTGCTTCTAGAGGTGCTTACTATTTATCATTTTTCCTTGCCTTCACCGTTTAGGGGATATGCTACAGTAAAAAACACTTTAGAGAGCATCTAGAGATGTTTAAAGATATACATTTTTTCTAACCTCTAGCAGTTAAGGGTCATGTTACGATAAAAAAAACCTTTAAAGAGCTTCTTGAGTTGTTTAAATATATAGATTTTCCTAGCCTCCAGCAGTTAGGGAGTTATTTTACCATAAAAAGCACTTCAGAGAGCTTCTAGAGCTGTTTAATAATTAGAATTAGTCTTAGTCTCCCACAGTTAGGGGATTGTGTTGCCATAAAAAAAACTTCAGATAGCTTCTAGAACATTTTTTTATTTATAATTTGTTCTAGCCTCCGTCAAATGGGGGATGAGCCCACCAACCCCCTACCCTTAAATTATTGTCTGGCTACAGCCTTGCATTTGTCATTAGTGATAAAGCATTTCTCAAGCTATTTAGATTGAATAACCGTAGTGCAGGTTATTTAATTGAGATATTAGAAGACGTGATGGAGGGATAGTCTCGAACGTCTGCACTATCTGTTTTTACAAAAGGTTGTTATGCTTATTATTTTTCCTAATAATAATACTAAAGTGTTGTAATAAAACAACATTATTAGTTTATCACACTTTTAAGATAATACCTTCAAAAAATTCCAGAAGAATACATTTTTGCTCAGAAGTAACATTTCTTTTAGATATATTAAATGTATTCCAATAGATTTATTTACAATAGTAAGAAAATTGGTTATATATCACAGAGATAAATATTGTCAACATTGGAAAATATGTAACGTTTATCCTGTGCTGGAATTGGTTGATCTCACCGGAAATTAATTAATTGTATGAGAAATTAGTGTATTCAACATAAAGTGAACTCAAATGGTGGTTTTCTTGACCACTCATCTCGAATACGAACGATTTTAGTTCAGGAACACACCTTTTTGAGCGTTCTAGAAGGCTGGATTCGAGATCAAAACGAGAGATCTCGAGAATAGGGATCCAGTCATCCCTTTACAAGTTTGAAGCGAAGAAGGTAGACGAGCAGTTAGTGTCTGTAGACTCGTTGGTGACTGGACTTGTGCTTGGTAGAGTTTGAACTATCCGGACAGATGAGGAAGTTGACCACGCCAATCTCTGGTTGAAGGTGTATATCGTCATATTATAGTATGAACCACATTATTGTATAGTTGGATGCTCAAATCGATGCCAAAACACTACGATACATTCAATTTTACAGTTTTCCTGGTAAGCCACGGGAGCAAGAAAAACGAAACAAGAGTATTCAAGTTGTCAATAGAAACAAGTAAGTTGTACTATTAATATTAATGTTGTTCTGACTCTTTCTCAATTACGATAAAATCCAAGAACTATGTTAAAAAACCAGTTAATTTCAAAAGTTTGTTTTATTAATTATTTGTGAATTAAACTTGGCAAACAATCTTTGTATTAGTCTATTACAAGAACCCCAGCCGCTTATAGCTTACATTTCATATTGAGTTTTCGACTAAATAATGTTGAGTTAGTGTTAGTCCCACTTTTTTTATCGCTTATTTATTAAACCTTGTCTATAATGGGCTAGATTGTGTGAATAAATAAGAAATTCAACCAACTATTAAGAATAATTTTGTTAGAAGTAATTGACGTGGACGACCGAATACAGTAGAATACGACTTGAAAAGACAATTCGGTAAGTTATCGAATACTTTATTTTTCGGCCTAGAATTTTTAGACAGTAGTTGTTTTGTTGCTATCGTAAGTCTACGTCTATTGGTGTGTGTTTGAGTGCTATAAACCATTAAATTGGTCATAATTTGGCAGAGAGAGAAAATAAATAATCCCGGCATGTTTCAATACTAGCCACAACAGTTTTTCACGTACTTGATACCAATAATAATATTATTGAATACTACATTATGAATTACACAAGCATACATAAACTCAAATAATACCTAGGCTACTAAAATTATAATATTTTGAATTTTTTTGCTAAATAATTGTTAATATAGTTCTATTTAGCATCCGTAAAGGAACTATTTGTAAATAATATTGGATACGATACGGCACATTACAAGACACAAGAAATACTATTTGACTTGCAACAAAGTCTTGAGTAAATACAATTTTATGAGCTTTAAGAATAAAAATTGTGGCACATATTAAAGACCTACTGTGAAAGTATTGTGATATACGGTACTTACTACAATTTTAACATAATTCGGTCTTAAACCGACAGACATCTATCTTACAACTTTTGATATTATAAAAGTTTAATTTTCATCTTGAAGTTCGGTCAAATCAATAATATGGCCCACTTTAAATAAAGCTAAACTATTCCTCAGAGATTTTTTGGCGCTATAGCCAGGATTGACCTTTTACAAACCATTTAATAACTATTTTTTCCATTATTGCTGTGACAATGCACGTTAACTATATAAACGACATTGAACGGTTTCACTTTCGAGTTTTAAAATTTCGCCACGTGGGCACCTCATGCGTTTTACCACCGCCCCTCTAGTCTAAACACGGTGCTTATAAATTAAAGACAATATATTTGAATAAGATTGCATGCCATTATAAAATGTTGTATTCTTAATTTTATTTTCTCACTGTGCGTTACACAATATGTACTATTGCATATGCTTTATGCATGAAGATAAACTAAGCGTAGCACGTATTAGGTCCAAGAGTTGTATATGTTCAAGTAGATGCATAATGCATTCAAACTATCTATTACTAAAAACTTAGTTAAGGTGAGTTCACACGCACGCTGAAATTTGAAATCAGTACAGTGAGTTCACACCTCTTAGTGGTGCAGCTGTTCACAAACTCACAAAATATTGGGATTCTCTGTTTACTCATGATGCATTAAAACGTCAAACATAAAAACGTAAACATTACAATCTGTGCAAGCTACAATATTTAAAATAAAATGAGATGTTTTACTTATTGCCTGGGTTTTATTTTGTCATCAATAAACCTCATGGCTTCAAATAAACTGTCGTTTTTAAATAATTACTTTTGAGATACGCTATGTTTGAAAGTTTGCGCATCCTCTGATTGATTCTTCTTGGTGAATTATCTGTAGAAGCGCTGGAAAAGTTGAAATTATCTCTACTCGAGCAGTGCGGGCTACGCTGGCCACACGGACTTCTTGTGATTGGTTTAGAGCTATGACGGGACCAAATATCAGCACTGCTCTTGTTTTACAGTAAACGTACTTATAGCTTTGCTCAGGAAGCTAAGATATTTTGATTGTTACATTTATGAATTACATTATAATATTGACAGGTATTAAGATTGCAAATTGTTAAAAAAATTCTAAACTTAAATAGCTCTAATAATATTCAAACAATAATAATATTAATACTTTAACTATCCATAAAAAATAAATTGCACACTGCTCACTATGTTTTGATTATGAATGCTATAATAATTATTGAAAATAATGGGTTTCAACTTATTTGGTATTATGCTCAACGTAATGCATAAATAGAACCCTGACCTCCCTCCTCTCTGCGACTACACGACATTGCTTGCTATTTTATATTATCCTTAAGCTCTCTTAAAAAGGCGTTTCGTTTCTCATTCTTTCTAACTTTGCTAAATCACAATAATATGCATTCAATATCTACTACATAGAGTGCATTTGGAATGGAATGTTCCAACCTAAGAAACGAGATTATACTCTAAATTTATTCTAAATCTTCTTAACCATTACATATATTTTATTTTGATATATCATAGTAAATGTCTATACGAGTTTAAAATCACCCCCGCTAACAATCAGACTACGTGCTGGCACATTAAATATATTATATATATTTACATATTCATATAAAATATAAATTATTTAAAAATAAATAAGAACGTCGTTTTGCTCTTTGACTATGGTACTCTTGTCATCTAGTTATTTCAGAATGTGGCACTTTAAAATGGCGGCTAAGAGCTTACAAGATTTAGGATATAATTTGCTTTGTATTATTAGTACAGTTTTGTCACTTTAGGAATTGTTAAGTGGGCTAATTTTGTGTTTCAACCACAGTGCATATTATTCACAAATACCTTTACATCGATTATATAGTTAATGTGGTGAAATTGGTTTGTTAAAATATATGATTAAATCATCCATGTAGGCCTTATAGTCAGAATGAAATAACTAGAATATTTTTTTTAAAAGACTAGTGTTTATTCTATTTTTGTAGGGGTGTGCTATTTGTATTAAGTCTCGGATTTTAATTAAGAGTATTTCAATGTTTGAAAGTGTTCACAACTTTGAAGTGATATTTTATTATCGGAGGAGTGAAAAGAGTTCACAATGGATTACAAGTCATTTCATAAGGTAATAGAACATCTCCCCTATTGTTGACATATATTGCTAAGGTTTGTAAGTTTGTGGAGGATTGTGTGCTATGTTTGTCGTCATAATGAATGACAGTACTGGAAATAGTAATCAGTGGTAAACAATCCTTCATCACTAAGTTTCCCACAACAGATGCATGGTGTTTGTTTAGTAAAACAAGTTTAGAATTTATAAGTTAATTCACGTGTAACTTGTAAGGAATCATAAAATCATGTTTATAACTTTAACCAGGCCTATCCGCAATAGTTTTAGAAGCACTGTACAGTTCGAGTTTAAAATCAAAGAGAATATTCTTCAATTAATCTACAAGTGGAGTTTTATTGGGTGATGTTTACATAATTCGTCCAGTAGGACCTAAACATACGTTGTACTTTTAATTGATAAATTCCCTTTAAAAACGGTTTAATCGAGTAACATTTATATTATGGCTGTTCAAGTGAAATAATTAGAATGACTTTACACAAGACATCTCCATGTAAGTACATTCATTTAAACTGATTTAAAACAAAATGAACAGTAGGCACAATAGTTTTAAAACTTCACCATTTACAATAACAATAATTATTTTGTGTTGGCTTACAAACATTCAACCTCTTGTTCCAGAGGTAGCCCCCAGGTAGCTCTGCGTGTACTGTGCTGTCTGATAAGTATTTTGCATCCTATCCAGGGATTGTTCGGGTAAAGTGTGCAGTAAAGTGTGCAAGTGTGTACTGCACAGACCTGACCAATATTTACAGACTTTGAGTATTGAGGCTAAAAAATGAATGGTTTGGGGTCTAACTTAGTTGGTTAACAATGTTTTAATGTGCTCATGACAATAACACTAACAAACGCTATTTACTTCAATTGACACATTAAACTACATTAACACAATTTGAGTCAAAAT